>JABCKJ010000224.1:0-36048 GCA_018850815.1 Asterophora lycoperdoides
GTATCCCCTAGCTCCCACCGCCGCCTCTGGTTGCTGCCTGGCCCCCTTCGGTCTCCCCCCCTTCACCCCTCCCCCCCCCCCCCGCCCCCCCCAACCCCCTTCAATGAACTCGTTTGTCCCATCATCATCTTCCCCCTCCCTCCTCCGAACACGTCGCGTGGGCATACCAGTACGCATATCTTTCCCCAGTACTCGTAGCACGTCGTGTTGTTAGAAAGATGTTTTCAATTTCCGCAAGTTCTGTTGTATTTTCAATCGAGAGTTTGACTTGGTTCAAAGTTTGCTATTGCAAATACTGTATGTGGTATGTCACCAGAGCGAAGAGGACGGCTCTTTCTATCAGACGGAGAATCGTCGGATGGAGGACGAAAGGAACTCATGACGATCAAGGGTAAGCAATAGATTAGTTTAAATAAGAAATACAAGCAATATAGATCTGATTAGATGCCGAGTGAAATGAGAATCGACAGCGCTAATGTGACAGAGGACATACATAACTTCCACAATGCCCCCGCATTAGCGAACGTTTGAACCACCCAAGCCCGTGCTACGTCTCATTGATCCGAGGTTGGATGATCCCTCTCCTCTGTCGTCAGACCGAGAGGACGTCGCAGCAGGCCTTGCACCGAATAAAGAGAACCGAGGTTGTCGTCGTTCCCAGTCATAAGCCGTCTGCGGGGGTGGCTGCCTCTGACCTCGGTTGAGTAAGTGGTTCATGGCCCCACCCACCACAGCCCCTGTCCAAAAACCAGGTGTCCATCCTTGACTGGCAGCCTCTCGGGAAGTATATTTCGAGTAGGGAGGGGGCGGAGGCTGGTCTTCCTGGTTATCCATGCCGCCAGGGAACCATCTGCCAGAGTGTCCTGGGCGAGGAGGGGCAGGGGCATTTCGGGGAGCCCGGGGGCGTCGGAAGCATGACAGAAAGAAAGTGTATAGGATGAAGAAGAGAAACCCAAGCCAGAGAACGGAGAAGAGAATGGCCCAGAAGTCATAAGCTGAGTCCAGTTAAAGTAAGTCCTCTGTACTGTGGTGTAACAGCGTCGTGTATCGTTCACTCACATTGCTGCTTGCTGAGCGGAGGCTCGTTTGTGTTACGAAGAGTATCTGGAACTCGAACGAGATGATATTCTAACGCACAAGAGCCTGTCGCGATTTGTGCAAAAGTCAGCCTGGAGCCTGGTAACAAGTTGAAATGGGTAGACAGACCCTTCAAAACATACGGATCTCCCGGCTTTGACCAACCCTCACATGAGACTTCTACTCGTCCAAAACGCAATGCTTCTGGGAGGTCCGCTTCGCACTGCAATCATAGTCAGAAGAGTCCGCTTGGACCATGATTATGATCACCACCGTGGAACTCACTTTCCAATCTACGTCTGTTCCATACCCTCCTGGCAGGCTAACGCATCGAACTACTTCCGGTGTGTATAGCTTGCATGGTGCGCCTTTGCAGCTCAACTGTGGGATGGGTTTGGTACGGCGGGCAGTTGTGAGAGAGCCCTTGTAGAAAGTAAGGGCCGGAATCTTGGCAAGCTCGACACGGGACATTTTGGTTGTTGGGCAACTTGTCACAGACTTTTGGACCGAGGTCAAGGTCAGGTTCGTGATGTTGTGTGCACGTTGTGTACGCCTTTCATCATGTTTAGTGTTCAAGTCGCGATCGCACAATGGACGTGGAGCCAACGTGTCAGTGTGACAGTAGTGACGCTAAATCAACGTTCTACGTATATGTGTTTCTTGGAATTAAATAGTTAAGAAACTGAAGGACAGCCACCACAAAGACCATGTCCACATCCCCAGCAACTGGCGGCACGTACGCCCGATATCTGTAAGATCAACGACACGATGCTGACCACGCCCTCCCCAAGCACAAACCCACTGGCTATGACAATGAGCCAGATATCGCTCCTATTCTTCGCGATCCTCGTGTGATATATGTATTCTAGGACACCTCCGACTAGACGTGCGATTGAAAAGGACGGCGTGTTGAGGAAGCCGATGGCAAAGGCGACGCCGGAGGGTATCCATTTGGAAACCCAGTGACGCCGTCTACCAGCGACAGTTTTCAGAGTGGAAAGGGAGGCAAATAACAGAGAAAAGGCGATCATGAACAATGCGCTGTTTTCTGGCAATTGACCGTCGCCTAAGTTTGTAACCGAGATTAGTGCTGTGGTCATTAAACACTTATTTCTGTACGCACGGAGAAGGCGAGCAAGACTGAGCCAAACATAGGCTGTGGGAGCAGGAAAAGAGGGCCCCGGAATAACATAGGCGCGGTTATAAAGGGTGAAGGCCGTCGTCGTCACCAGAATAGATACAGAAGAACCAATTAGTTGACCATAGAACTGAGCTCGGGGTGAGGCGTGTAGCAAGTGGCCTGTCTTCAGGTCCTGCATGAGATCTCCGGCCCTTCAACAACGAAATCTCAGCATCTGAAGTAACGCAGAAGATTCCACGACGTACTGTTGCGCGCCTGCTTCGGCCACTCCACCTGCGATGATGTTTGCAACGATATTTCCAGGCTGTACCCATGCGAACACCAGTTGGGAAATCTTGCCCAAGCCAGAAACAGGATTCAAGTCGGTTTCACCGAGGGCGCGAACCCTTGAATTGAGCATGAGGAAAGCCCTTTCCAAGAGCGCAGGGATGACTTGAAACGTACCCAAATATGCTCAGCATGCCTCCGAGGACGAAACCGAGGACGGTTGCCCATGGTTTTATACCCTCATGGCCGAAAACAACCCACACGAGAATAGTCCCGACAAGAATACTTGTTGTCAAACCACCGAGAACCCACGACATAGGAACAAGACGGTCCTCTGTTTCAACTTCGTGGCTTCCAGACCTATCGTCACCACTATGGTCCTTGCCGCGCCTCGCGATGAGGTCGGCAACGTAATCGAATCCGACGGGCAGGAGAGAGACAAAGCTGTCCGCACACATAATACCAAGGGAGGTCCAGAGAATCCAGCCTCGAGCCCCGTTGGTCATATCACCGACTGGACCAGGAGCCCAACCTGAAAGCTTGGAAAGAGGTGAGAGGATAGCCCAGCCCACGAGCATGCCCTGAAAAGGCCTAATAAGAGGGGTCAGAGCAGACAAGTGGAGGAATCTCACTAGGTTCATGCTAACTGTCGTGGAGAAGCCCATGATGATACCTTGTCCCACGTACGACAGGCTAGGAGTGAAGTACCACAGCCATTCTCGCGCAAGGTAATTACCAAAAAGAGGGATGGCAAATGTAACAGGAAAAAAGTAGGCAAAAAGCTATGGAATGGTCAACTTCAAGCTCAAGGATTGCGCAGGGACTGGTCAAGAAGGTGCTTACAGTCAGAAGGCCTGATGCGCCAAAGCTCCAAGACAGTGAGCGAAAGCCCGCGTGTTCAACAGTTTCCCGTTCCTCAGTATCACGTTCTTCATCAGTTTCATCATCTTCAATTGTCGAAGGCCCCTCCAACGCCTCAGCGTGCGTCTCTTCCTCGTCTTCTATGTGGGTATATCCTCTTCTATGATGGACATTCGTGTTCGGTGGGGGAAGATTATGGAGGACGGATATAAGTTGGGCCGTGGCCGTTCCAGATGGGAATTTGAGTTCTTCTTCAATAATCACTTGTTTGCGTATAGGAGGGGAAAGGAAAACTCTGAAGAATGATAAGTGCGCGCTGCGTGTATCACAAAAGCAACGCACCCAAAAAACGCGACACCGCACGACCAACCTACGGCTGAAAGCCAGGTAAGGTGTATCGGTGGTGTGCCATCACGCTCGTCGCTGAGCAAGCTCAGTGCCGGGAGAATTCCGACAAATCCTGCAGCAAGGGGCATCGTCCCCGTAGCGACAGCAGTTGTCTGCACGACGATGATTTCTTGAGGGGTAAGGGGCGTCGGGAGCATTCGAGAGACAAGAAACCCGATGAGTGCAGATTGGATTGACATCCTACAAGTATGGGACGCATTGGCATCAGTTCTTTCTTCAAAATTATCGGCATACGCACATGGAAATCCATCCTGACTGCAGGCCCAGACTCAGATTCGTGAAGCAAATTAGACATCCAATGGCAAGGCCTAGCAAGACGGCCGTAAGAGTGAACTCTGGCTGTGCTGTCGACCCATGGGGCCTGTAAGTCGACAGTTAGCTCAGAGTGCCAGGGATATGACGCTGAACTGACCTGAGCCACCCGGTGAAATGCATTGGGGGGCCTAAACGAAGTCCAAGCTGAATGTCGTGAGCGGTGGGAGAGCCGGATCGCGCATTACAATAATAATCATCAATCATTGTGTCCCGTGGTGTCGTGATCGCGTGTTATGAAATTCAAATTGGTGCTCGTCTACTTATGGTCTTGCAGGCAATTCCTCGGACCTCCTCCTCTGGGGACCTATCCAGTGCCACGAACATCCTGTCAATTGTTAATGTAATCGTGGTACTGATCATGCGCCCTGATTAGATTAGATCACTTAAGTGCTCGTCCGTCTTGCAGGCAATACCTCCTCCTGGGACCCATCCACGAACATCCTGTCAATTTTTTTAAATAAAAAAAAAACGACAAAAGGCGTGATGTAAGACTCGAAGATCATATTTATCATCTTCGACCATTTCACCATCTTCAGCCATGTCATCCATCTCGTCCAGAAAAGTAGTACGATCCTTGGTAATCCGCCGAAGCTCGACGGCCTGGCCATGTGCGCGACACGAGAGCACACAGCACGTACAGCAAGGAGAGCTGGGGAACGCAGCGCAGATTGTTCGTCATACAAGCAGCTACGACTACGACGGTGGGGTCAACTATCAGTGTCAGTGTCACGCGGTCTCGAAGAGGTTCTACAAATTTCAAAGCCGATGAAGCGACGGCCTTGACATTGCAATGTATACATACGCACGGCTGAAATGAAGCGATGACAAATGCATCAAAAAAGAATTTGCTTGCCACGCCAAATACCTCTTCTAGCCAAAAAAGGATTCAGAGGTGATCGTAAGCCTGCTAAGTACAGATTGGTGGTTGGTGGCCATGGTAAGTAAATGTATTGAAGTGGTTGTTGACGTTGCCCTTGAGGCGCCGCACCATGTCTGTGAGGCCAAATACTTCCAGAAGTACCATAAATGCCCATGCCTCAGAACATTGCACCAGGAACAGAAGAAACCAAGAAGCTCACCTTGTCACCCATCCTGTGCCTCAGGAAAGATATACTTAGGCAACCTGAGTGACTGTCTTTGGGACTCCCTCAGCTTTGGCACGAGCTCTCAGGTCGGGGAGATTTAGGCAGACGTAAAAATCATACGATCCCGTAAGCGCACAGCGGTAGCCGCCGCGGAGGAGTGACTGGAAAGAATATGAATATCCCACTTGATGTGAACGAATTCGAAAGAATGTGCATACATGATTTCGGGCATCGTGTTCAGTTGCTGGGGTCCGCATCTCCTAGATAATCTGCTCTGAATCGTGGCGGGATGGAATGTCGCAGAATGAGGGCACATCAAAATGAACTCACATCGGAATAGTCAAAAAATGTATATACCACTTACACACGCGCATGAGGTCACTTCTGTAGCCAAGGCCCAATTCGTAGATCTTTTCATACGCTTCAGTGGAGACATTGGAACAGGACACAAGCTCCAAGTAGAGACGTTTGTATGGAGCAAGACCAAGGGAATCCTGCCGGTGTTTCCAGAGGTCCTCCAGAAGAAAGTCTTGCGCCTATCACATTGTCGTCGTATTCGGGAATCTGGCGTTCGGCAGCGACCAGAGCACTGCTTCAGCCGCCAGCAAGAGATCGTACACGCTCAGACCTCGTTCATCAAGTTCACATGAAGGAAGGAGCCAAGAGTGTCGCGTGTGATCACGCGTTATTGTGGATTGTTTGGATCTTCCCCCTGATTAGATCTGACTCGGCAGCGACGCAATTCCCCACATCTCTCTCTGCATCCGACCATCGATATTTGGTGCTCTACGCTCATCATGGCTCAGAAAATCCGATCTGGGGACAACGTCTTGCGGGTAATTCCTCCTCCTGGGCACCCGGCCATGTACGATCAATTTTTTATAACATCCCGCTGGATTTTCTTCTCATAAATCATTAGATTGCCAAAGGAGGGCGAGGAGAACATTCTGATTACCTCTGCTCTGCCGTATTGCAATAACGTTCCCCATCTTGGTGAGTTTTGAATATCGGGAGTGATGCAAAATCTGAGAGGAGGCAGGAAATATCATTGGAAGTACGCTGAGCGCCGATGTATTCAGCCGGTGGGTACGCGATCGCTCACTTCGTATCTTTTTCTGATTTCTTTCCAAAGGTATAATCGTAAGCAAACCCTTCGCACCTCTATCGCCGGCTCTTTGTAACTGGGAACGTAGGTACACGAAATAGGACAACGCTCTACATTTGTGGCACAGACGAATACGGCACAGCGACGGAGACACAGGCACTGAAGGAAGGCATCACTCCGCGTGAACTTTGCGACAAGTACAACGTACTTCACAAGGAAACGTACGAGTGGTTTGACATCGGGTGCGTACGAGAATGGAATGCGCTCAAAACTTTCACTTATATATTCTTATTATATAGCTTCGACTACTTTGGACGAACGTCGACTCCTTTACACACGGAGTGAGCGTAGCGACGAATGTCATTGAAATATAAACTGATTGGATGTTTCGGTTTCTAGGATTTCTCAGTCGATCTTCTCAAATCTTGGGGAGAATGGATACCTCACGCAGCAGGACAAGGAGCAGACTTACTGTGAAGGCTGCCCTAAGTACGTGATCCTTGACTATCCCCAAAGGGCTGTTGATGCTCACGCAAGGTGCAGGTTTTTGGCGGACCGATTTGTCGAGGGAATCTGTCCTCATTGTGGCTACGAGGTTTGCATATTTTCCCCTTCACCATCTCTTTCAGCTAAACTTCCGTTAGGATGCCCGTGGAGACCAGTGCGATGGCTGTGCCCGGACTTTGGACGCCATTGACCTGATCAAGCCCCGCTGCCTTGTCGACAAGACACACATCGTTACGAGGAAAATTTCAGCCCACATGTATCTCAAACTTGACACCATTCAACCTCAGACTGAAGAGTGGATCAAACGCTCATGGAAAGAGGGTAAATGGTCACCAAACGCAGTCATCAACGCAGACGGGGTCATCATCGATCCTCGCATGAAGGGTGGACTAATTCCAACCCCACTCACGCGCGATCTGACTTGGGGTGTCCCCGTTCCTCCTGCGTATGAAACGGAAGAATATGGAATGAAAGGGAAAGTTCTCTGTGCGTGACTCCCATTCCCTCTAAGATAAATGCTCACCAAAGTTCTCTTTCTTTTCAGATGTTTGGGTCAGTGTTGTCTTCGCCTTTAATGTTGACTTCTTTTAACACCACCTGTACAGTTTGATGCTCCCATCGGCTATCCCAGCATCACCGCAAATTATACCCCTGAATGGAAACAATGGTGGTTTAACCCCAAAAACGTCCACCTATATCAGTTCATGGGCAAGGATAATGTGTACTTCCATACAGTTTACTGGCCATCCGTGCAGATTGGCGATGGTCGCGATTGGACCAAGCTCCACCATCTTTCGACGACAGGTTAGCATTGAACTAGTATGTCCACAAAATATATTCAAGCTAACCAATGTTGTACAGAGTACCTGAACTACGAAGGTGGCAAGTTCTCGAAGAGCAAGAACCGCGGAGTTTTCGGACCGGCGGCCAAGGAAACTGGTATTCCTGCGTCAGTGTGGCGTTACTACCTACTGTCCACTCGCCCTGAGACGGCTGACGCCATGTTCTCGTGGTCGGACTGCGTCGCTGCCAACAACAATGTTCTGTTGAATAAGTGCGTCAAATCGTTTCCAGCGACATTCTGGTATCTAAGCCATCTCCATTAGCTTCGGAAACTTTGTCAATCGCACCCTGAAGTTTGTTTCCTCTCAATACGAAGGCATCATTCCCGAAGGTGGTGATGAGCCTGGACCCCTCTCTCCGAACGACGAAAATGACGCAGAATTTATCTCTGCCGTTAACGGGCTACTCAAGGATTACATCGATGCCATGGAGTCCGTCAAGATTCGTCTTGGCCTCCAAACCGTCATGCTTGTTTCCATGCGTGGAAACAACTACCTACAATCATCCGGTCTCAACAAAGCCCTGGTGACCTCGAACCCCAAACGATGCGCGCAGGTCGTCTCGCGCGCCGTCAACCTGATCTACGTGCTCTCTGCCCTCATCTACCCCTTCATGCCTGCCACTTCCGACGCGATCCTCGCACAACTGAACGCGCCCGCCCGCATCGTTCCCGAGGTCCTGTCCACCGATATTCTCTCTGGACACACTATCGGCAAACCCGAACATCTCTTCAAGAAGATCGAAGAGAACATGATCAATGTCTGGAAAGTCAAGTTTGGCGGCGAGGAGGCAAAACAGGATGGAGCTGCCGGCCCCATCAAGGATGCCTCAGGCTCGAAGAAGAAGGCTGCGGCGGCAGCGAAGAAGGCTGCGGTCACCATATATTCTAACGTGCAAAAGACGCCGGAGATCTTGGCTCTGGAAGCGAAGATCGCTGAGCAGGGACTTGTTGTTCGTGGGTTGAAGGGGCAGACCCCGAAGGCGCCTGAGCTTGATGCTCAGATCAAGGATGCGGTAGATGTGCTCAAGAAGTTGAAGGGAGAGCTGGAGACTCTGTCAAAGGCTTGAATCTACGGAAATATCATGTAATATGTGTCCTTGTACTTATTCACCGTCCACACATGTAAGTTACTCCATCTGTATCACCGGGTTTCATTATCCTCAGTATCGCCGAATCGAGGCTTAGCGCTTAGAGGTTGAACAACGGAAACATGTATATTTTGTATGTGCTATGATCCTGATTGGAGAAGAAGAGAATTTTTTTCATGCGCAGGTAAGTACTGTACAGAGAGCCTGAGATGTTGGGAAAAGACGCCGAAAGGGATATTTCAGACCAATCACTCTATCTTTACACTACAGACTTGAACAATGGCAGGCGAAGAATGAAAGGAGACAAAAAAGCTGAATTCAACTACTGGACCAGGCCCTACACCGAGCTATCCTGAGCAACCCTTCGTCGCCGGTTCAGGTTTCAGCCGACGCATCAGCTGGAAGTTATCCTTCCGGTTAGCCCTTGGGAAGGCCTCCATCGCAGCCGTCAAGTCTAGCAGCGCTGTGACGTCGTTTTTCTCTTCTTCATCAAGACGAAAGGCACCGAGACCGTTGAGCACCAGCTGGTAGTGGGAATATTGTGCCAGGGGTAGATTGCTTTGTGTTTGAGGTGCGTTCGTTACTTCAGCAGAGTTTGATTCGGCAGGAGCCCCGTATTCCATCACCAGTGTAAATACTGGTAGGTCCGAAGCCGTAGGTGTCGGGTGTATGTGGTGCGTTGGGACGACAAAGTCTTCTGGCTGGTGCCGGTTCTTTGTTTGACACTGGAGTGCTCCACAGTCTCCCTTATCTGCGAAAAAAAGAGGTGCAACACAATCGAGGTCAACCTGGTTGGCCACACACTGCACCGCCGCACCCCGAAAGATGAAGTTGCGGAGGTGTTTGAGTTCGATGACCTTGGAGTCGCCCGCCAGAACGAAATGCGACAGGTTAATCCACGCGTGCTTAAAATCATCCTCGAATGTCTTTCCCGGATCGGCATTCGACTTCTGCGAGATGGGCGTGGCGGCCATGAGAATTTTGAACGTGTTATCTGTCAATAACTCCTTGAGGAGAGAAAAAAGGGGTATCGGACGGCAATATCGAAGGCCGTTGACGGGCCCTACCTGGCGAGCTGCCCTGTCATGGGCGTGAACCATCAGTGCCCGGGTTACAACTTCACCCCTTTCGCCCTTAGCCACCCGACCATCGCCGATGCACTCCTTCAATTGCTGAAAGATGCGGACGTTGGCCTCATGCATCAGCCTCCCAGACGCTTCTACAAGGACCGGCTCCGAGGGCGATCCCGTATGCATGTAAAGGCGGTGTTCCGGGATGGACATGACCACTCCCATGTGCGACTCGACGAGTGCTGATTGGAGCTTTCTTCCCTCGGCGCGATGAATGTCTGGCTCCAGACGAACTCTGGTTGCTAGCCAGGCGACCAGAGCCTCGGCGGTTGGCCCATTTTTGTGGTCTGGGTTTAGCTTTCTTTTGGCGAGGTTCAAGACTTTATCAAGTCGGCGCAATTCCCGCTCAGCCCGTTCCTTGTCCCGTTCCTCTCTCCGTTTTATTTCGAACATCCTCCGCTTGGTCATTCCACCAGCAGCATCGATAGCCTTGCGTTTTCCTGTTGTGTGGGAGGATTTCTCCTCCTCTCCCTCCTGACTCTCATTGTCCCCATTCTGGTCCTGACCCTTGTCCCCAACCTTGTCGGCATCAACACCCTCTATAATCCATAAGTTGTACCAGCTGAAGCATGATAAATGACTGGTCAGATGATGAAAGGTGATGGATGACTCACTGTGGGCGACCAAAACCCATGATTAGTGCTGGGTTGCAAAGTTGGTCGATCGAGACACCATCTTTAAACAGGCACTCTGTGACCCGTGAGGCATGCAGATCGAAACCGACAAACTCATTCAATGGGGGTAAGAGCCGATAGTGCTCCCCGTCGCGCATAGATGGGTGATAAACTGCCGGCGTGGCTGGTGTTGCGAGCTGAGAGTTCGTCGACATGAAGACGCCAAATATTGGAAGTTCACGTATATGCTTAAAGGTCTGCTCCATTGTCAGGAGGCCTGATTTAGTGTTGGTGACGTTGATGTTTGACAAGGGATGTGCCTCGTCGAAAAAGAGCAGGACCTCAACTCTGCGCCCTGCATTGCCAGGATAAGCGTGTCGGAGATTTAGTGGATACCCTTCAACTGCCTCCACCAGTTTTTGGGCTGCCTTCATGCAGAGGCTTTGTGCGGAACCCATCGTTGCTTTGCTGAGCTGAACTAGTGTCAATCCATTGATGTCAGAAATGGATTGCTGATCTTACCTTCGCGCGGGCATTTTCTACCACCACATCGTAAAATGCTCTCTGGTTTGGACCATGCTCGTATTCGTTAACTCCAGACTCAAACCAAGCCGACCAAACCCTGGAGAGGATTTTGTCCGCTGAGTTGCGCTGAAATTTCTCGAAAGCGGGGGACTTCATTACGGAAACTGCATGTGTGAAGAGTCCAGCGAGGAACAACGAGTAACGAATCACGACTGCGCTGAGGCTATGGTCGGAGCTGTCCTTTAGAGTGAGGAATTCACGGACTTGGACGTCCGGCGGAGGGTACGCTTTAGCGGCGTGAGCAAGAGTCTTCAGTTAGAGCACGAAATGATATACCTCCGATCTCAGCTGGCACAGGTTCGCGGAGGCAGAGGTTGAAGCCAAATCGCTTCCGAACGGCCTCAAGCGCGGTACGGGATTTACCCATACATGATGACTGGATGAAAGGAACAGTCAAGGAATAGAAACAATCGGTGGAGGCATTCTTGCTCTCCACATAGTACGCGTCCAAGGTGTCGAGAAGGATCGTGTCCTGTTTGCCTAGGAACTCCCTATAGAATGTCCGCTGGGCTCCTGTCAAGTACTTGTTTGACTCTAGATTGTAACCAACAAGTTAGAATGAGACAATACCGGGTGGGCAAGACACACCGGGTGAAATTGATTCGGGGAGATGTGGCACAGTTTTGCGAAACCGCGCTGTAATTCTCGTGAAGCGAGATATAGGAGGTCCAAAATACTACGCACCTATTTGCCGGAAACGTTCAAGAGAGACGTTTGTGGCATCCTTGTCAGCAAGTGCCGTCTGTAAGTCATGAAATAACGGCTGATGTTCCAATGGTAGGGGGTCTTGGCGCAGGACTCGAAGATATTGGTCATCCATGTCCTGGCAGGATGCGACGATGAGGTCCCATAAACAGGATGCGGGTCGTGCGGATGATGCTGCTACAGTTAACAGCATCTTGTCATAACCAGGGGATTTGCAGTAGCATTGTTCCGTGTGCTGATGCGGTTCACAGTCGGTAGGAACCATTCTGAGTGAGACGGAGGAGTCCGAGGAGAAGACTCAGGAGACAGCGTCAGTTCACGGCTGAGTACAACAGGAGAATATCCAAAGCTTAAGTTGAAGGAGGAAAGTGAGGTTTAGACGTTGAGGGCGCCCAATACTCAAGAGGTCGAAAGGAAGTGCGTTGGTGTGTGGTGACATAAGCCGTTAAGGTGTTCGTGCGATGACCATTGACTATACTGGAAAACGGTTGTGCTATTGTTATAATAGAGATTGTTATTGGTGGGTATCGTGCGCCATGTACCCTTCTGCCATCCACCCCGCGCAAGTACCCAGTCAGAGCGAGGACTACTGTAGGAATTGCTTGCCCAGAGCTAGGAGTCGCCAGACCTTGACCTCGGCTCGACCCTCACGCACCTCATATTTGGGTATCGCAGCGTCAGCGTCCGCCCATTCATGAGGCCCCTGATTTCCTCGAACTTGGTTCCCTCAGGCAGCGGCAGCGTCCGGTGATACATCTTCTCCGTGCGCTCGCGCATCACGACTGTGCGGGTCACACCCGGTTCGTCCTCATCCTCCTGGAACTCGTCCCACTCGGTGAGCTCGGCGGTGGCCCAGGTGACGATGAGGCGCGTGCGCTGGAAGGAGACGTGCACATCTTGCTTGGCGACGTCGGGGAGGTCGAAGGTTACGACAATGGAGCGGCCGTCAGTGGACTCGCGCATTGATGAACTGCAAACGGATGATATCATCATCAACATTGCATGGACGATATGACAGGAAACGCGCACATACATTGATTTCTGCTTCTTAAGGGACTTGGAGCTCTTGCCACCACTCCCACCAGTCATGTATTGTCCGTGATGGTCAAAGACAGGTATATCGTCCATGTCCCTCCCGTGGCCATGGCCATTCGCATAGGGATCCGGACTCCTATAGTGCTCCTCTGTAGCGCGATAACGTCCTTCCATACCCGGACTCATCTGCTGTTCTAGAGAAAGCTCGGCAGCCATCTCTTCTAGACTCTGCACCTTGGGGCGCTCCTTGGCCATTTTGAGCTCCTTCTGCTGGCGGATCGTACCCCACAACTGGTCCAGCGATCCCGAATGGTTCTCGGAGAGCGGACGCGGGGCGGCACTACCGCCTTGGAAACCCGCGTTGACGTTGGCGCGTGTGCCATGATGATCGTGGGATGAGTGGCTGTCGCGCTCGATGGAAGAGGCAGCAAGATTGGGGTGGGTGTAGAGCTTGTTGGGGGTGGCACGGTAGACGGAGGTGTCGGCTTCGGTGATGGAGTCGAGGGGTGTGGATGGGTAAATGATGCCGGTCACAGCAGGCGTCACGGGGGAGAGATTGCTGTTCCTCAGATGAGAGGGAGGGATGGTAATGGGGTCGCGGTCCCGCCGGGAGTTTAGCGTGCTGGCGCCGTTGGCGGCGTAGGCGGGCATCGCGTGCGTGCGCGGTGCGGAGTCTATCAATGTGTAGATGGCGGCTAGGTATATGAGTACGACAAGAATACAACACATGGATTGTGTCAAGCACTCACGAGGACAAGAACCGGGGTGCAGCTGGCCACACGAGGGACGATGGCGATCCGGATAAGCAAGGGAAATCAACGGGCACAGTCTCTCTGGACTAGGAGCACAGAAAAGTCATCGCTGCGGTAGAAGCTATGTATTCTGCAGCAGGAAATGAAAGAAAAACAATAGTAGCTAGGAGGTCTTGGAAATCGGATCAGCCGCCAGCTGCCTCGCGGGAAACATGAGGCCCGTTCGGCGTTGGCGAGGACACGAGGGATGAGCGGAGTCTCCAATTGATAACTTGCATACATAAATTCAAGCGATTCAATTCCACCCCACCGTCCTCATGCAGGCGGCTTGAACTTCTTATTCGAATATCCGCCTCCGCCTCGCCCCATTCCCAAGCGGCGCTTCACGCCTACACCCCCTCCGCTCGTCGAGTAAGCACTGCTCAAGGTAGTCGAGGGCACACATTGGCCCACAGGGACCACGCTGGCCGCGACGGGGGCTGGAGGACACGGCAATGAATGTGGCGGAATATTCTCCTTGCGTGGTATGGTATTCGTATGGGTTAAAGTATTAGTATGGGTATTCATAATCGTATTCGTGTTCGTGTCTGTGTCCGGGAGAGGATGCAGCTGAGTCGTAGGCTGCATGGATCGAGATGCACTGACGCCGTGCTGCACACGCATCATTTGCTGGGTGTGAGCTTGTCGTTGCGGTGGTCGAGACATCGTCGGAGTGTGCAATGTCGGTGCAACAACAACATGAGATATAGATTGCCCAGGTTGAATGAACCGCGCCTCGGTAACAACATGCCTCACCGAGTCTAACGCACCAAGCTGTGAAGGCGTATCTCGCACCCGAGACGGTGTGATTACCGTCGCGCCGGTACCAGTGCTAGGCTGCGTGGTAGACGGGAAGAACTTCGCCTGCGTGATAACGTGCCGGATAGGTCCTGGTGAAGGCCCTGTTCCGGCTTGAGGCATTGGCCGCGGATGTGAAGATGCATCTCGACCGCCCAAGCGCTGTCCCAACCCTGTGAACGCCGGGGAACCAGAGTTGGTTGGTTGCTGAGTGGAGTGCATCGAAGATGAAGACGAAGACGACTGCGAGTGTATGACCCTTCCGTGTGTCACCCTTCCTCCCGCCTGGCTACTGGTCCCAGTTACATTGCGCACCTGGTACCCTCCGCTCCAATTTGTACTGTTCGGCGCTGTTGCAGAGACGGTATTGCGTAGCATTGCACTCGACGACGTGAACCCTGTGCTAATCTCAACTGGGATGTTGTTCGTTCCACTCGTCGAATGAGATTTGAAGGACGGGTCCGGGCGGTGGTAGTAATCCTCTGTAAATCTTTGTGTCGTGCGTTCACTGCATCAAATAAAAGCAAGTTGTATGAAGAGCCGCTAAGGGCATAGATCAGAAACACGCACAAATCTGCTACCCGCCGCGCAACCTCCGCCTCGTCTGGCAGTGGGCGCCTCAGCATATCACATAGGACCTTTCGCTCGGCGGGGTGGAAGCGTGGTTGTTCTCCCGTGAATAACGTCTGTGTACCAAGAAAAGAAAACTAGTTGAAAATTAGCACGGGAAAGAGCTTACAGGATCCTCCTCAACAACTGCTGACACAAACGGTGACACGCCCCGGTCTTTGGCGTTGCCCGCGATGGTGCGGCGTTCCGCGTGCGAGAGGTACAGCAACCCCTGTGCGCGGGTGCATGCAACGTATAGCAGGCGTCTGTAGACAATGTTGATGGTAGGTACAGGCATGATGATCTTAAATAATGTACCTCTCTTCTTCGATGTCCTCCGAACGCGCGAAGGGGAAGGTTCCTTGCTCGGCTGTATGATACGCTATCGTCAACTATGACGAGAAAGCAGAAAGACGGAGCTTACTGGATGGAACAATGACGACTGGCCATTCGAGCCCTTTGGCAGCGTGGCATGTAGAGATGGTAACTTTCTGTGGGTGGTTGGTAGAAATAAGAGCCACAAAACAAACTATTGAAACAGTTAAATGAAGGCGAGCGAACCTCCTTGTTCTCTTCCTCGCTTTGATTATCACCCTCAGAGGATAACATGGAGGCTTGGAGGAACTGGCGGAGTGGCGTGTCCCTGTACAAGCAAGCAATAAAATTTAGCGACACGGTTCAGAAAGCGGCCAGCAAATGCACTTACCGAGGCGTAGAATCAGTTTCCCCGGACGCCTCATCTTCACTTTCGACGACATTGAAGTCGATATTCGTCTCGACCTCGCTTGCGAAAGTGATAAGTTCCCTCACGTTCTCCCACCGGCTTTCCCAATCTGGCTGTGTCTTCCTCAGGTGCGCCTCGAACTCCACCAGGTCCACGAGCTGCCGAATTAGGTTGGCCGGCGACATTCCCTGCATACTCAATCAGCATGAGGACATCCTTTGCTGCTTTTTGTAGAAACAGACCTGATTGGCGTATTCACGCAATGCTCGAATGACTTTGATGAATGGCGCGAGCTTGCGTTTGGCGGAAGGCTTGAGATCGGGGAGACACGAGTCACAGACCCCCTCCATGATAGAGAGCTGGGATACCCCCGATCTCTCGGCACGTGAAGCGATCTCTTGGAGGGTCTGCATTATACATATCCAGAGGGGGGGATGAGTTCCAGGGGCACAATGCAAGCAGGGTAGAAGGGGAGCTTGCCTTCTCGCCGATCCCGCGACTTGGGACATTCGCAACGCGGACAAGGGCGGGGTTGAAGTCGGGATTGTCGACGAGCTGGAGGTACGCGAGGACATTCTTGATCTCTTGTCGTTCAAAGAACTTGTGTCCGCCTAGGACCCTGCTCGGGATGCCTTCCTTCTGTAATGCACTCTCGATAAGACGTGAGAGAGCGTTAAATCGGACTTGTATGATGGTCAGGCATATTTCCATTGTAGTAACCAAAGAAGTGACTTTCGGTACTCACGGAGGATAGCGAAATCGCCCCATCGGAGGACGCCACCCATGTGGGCGACGAGACGTTTGATTTCGAGGGCGATGAATTGCGCCTCAGCGTGCTCTTGTGGGAATGGGCGCAGGAAGGGCGTAGAACCCGCTGGATGTGATGTGTGAAGCGATTTCTGTATGCGTGTTTTGTCTGATATTGCGGGGGGGTCAGCGCTCGTCAAATTGCAAATGCAGAGGTGCGTCGAACCTTGTGCGACAATAGCAAGGCTGGCACGCAAAATGGATGCAGTGGAGCGATAGTTCTCTTCAAGGAGAATTTTTTGCGTTCCGCTAAAATCTGTTCGGAAATGGTCAAGAGGAGTTCTGGGAGGAAGAATCGGGAATCTTGGACTCACGTCTGCACATTTTCGCGAGGTTTTCAACCTCAGCAGATCGCCAGCCATAAACTTTGGTCCATGATATGTTTGAATGTGAGTGAGGGAGATTCGGAAATCAGGGGCTTACTTGACTGGTCTGGATCTCCAACGACAGTGATGCGTCTGTGTGTCCCAAGTGCAAGCATAAGGTCGTACTGCGTCGTATTCGTGTCCTGACTAATAAGAATCAGAGTGAAACCTCGAAGCTGGAATTGCGTTTTTGGGCCTCACAATTCATCGACCAAGAAATGCTTGCACCAAGCCACAGTATGCTTATGGGTCGCGAAAAGCTCGACGCCATACAGTAACAGATCGTCGAAGTCGAGTGAGTTGTTGCGGCGAAGCGTTTTCTCGTATTCTTCATAGATGATATCCACGATGTATTTGAGCGCGCTGAGAGCGTCGTTCTTGTCAGTAGGAGGGCCCCGCGACTTCGGTCCGTCGATGGTCCTGCACCCCTTGGCCTTCGCTGTAGATATCATGGAGGCCACACCGCCGTCCGTCAGGGTAAGCCCGTGCTCTTCGATGTAGTCTTTATATTTCTTGATCAGTGAAGCGATGATCTTCTTGCTGCAGGTTCAGGATGGAAATGTGTCAGGGTGGGTGCTAGTCGTGGGGAACATAATGCGAGAACGCACCTTTCGTCTGCATCGCAGATGGTAAAATTAGTATCCAGCCCAACCAAGTTCGCGTGTATGCGCAAGAAGCGTGCACATAGCGCATGGAAGGTCCCCATTTTGAGCAGATCCGTGCGCCCCTTCCCAATGAGCTTCCTCAGGCGTTCTTTCATTTCGTTGGCGGCTTTGTTCGTAAATGTGACTGCACATATCGACGAAGGGTTAATTGAGTGTTGTAGGATCATGTATGCGATGCGGGAGGTCAACACCTGCGATGGCGTAACACTAAGCACTAAACAAGCTCAGGACAGGTGTAGGCACGCACTTTGGTCTTGCCGCTACCTGGTCCAGCCAGAATCTGGATGGGAGTCTCCGGTGCATGTTGTACAGCTAACCATCCCCTAAGCATCTGACATAACGCCATGAAGTTGATCACTGTCCGCACCTTTCAATTGAGCAGGATTAAGCCCAACAAGGAGAGAGGCTGCCGAGATTGTCCTTGTTCCCAAACGTATATCCGGTGACGCCATTGCCTCACTTTTGTGATGAGAGTGCTTGTAAAATTGAGAGATGGGGCCTACATTGGCCTGCCTGGACGCTGGACGCGAGGTGTCACACCGCGTCACGCGTCGAGATCACGTGAGGCCCTGTGCCAGTGCCACTGCCCAGCCTATGATGCCATTCCAACCTAACTAGTGCGACCATCTTGGCGCATCCGCAGCCTCTCTCAAGTCCCTCTATCTAACATGTGGAACCGAGACAATCGAGCCCCTCCGTATGTGCTTTCAGATGGTTTTGGCCAGCTTTTCTGACGGAAGGCTCCCAGATTTCCCGGGAATCCCGCTTTCCCGTACGCACTCGCCTGGGCACGATTCTCGACTCCAGTGATCTGATTTTTGGCCCTAGATCTCCCGGTGGCCAGCCAGGCTATAACCCAGGGTACGCTCCGAGCTATGGGGGGCCTCCTCCTGGGCATAGGTAAGCCTTCGTCTCCGAAACGACGCACCAACCCCATAATATTCTGATTACAAGATATGGCGCGCCCCCGGGTCCACCTCCATCGGGGTATGTCCCAACTTACACACACTCCACCCTGGGCGTTCTAACGCCAATTGTCTCAGCTACGGGCCTCCTCCTGGACCTCCACCGTCAGGATATGCACCGGGATATTCGCCGGGGTGAGTTCCCTATTACGATGAACGAAAGCGTGCTGATATCTTCATTCAGCGGTGGTGGTTACGCACCCCCTCCCGGGCCACCCCCAGGCACCAGGTCCAATGGTGGAGGCTACCCCGGCCAGAGATATCATTCAGAACATGGAGGTACCGGATATCCAGGGCAGGGCGGTGGGTATCCAGGGCAGGGTGGGTACGCTCCTCCCCCAGGTGCGTTCATTCGGAGACGGTAGAGGTGAGTATTCAAACCTTATGAGCTTACAGGCCCTCCACCGGTGCGCCCCCCGCCGGGGGAACAGCATTACGGCCCCATTCACCAGGGTCAACAAGGGAGAGATGTGCAGCCGTTCTTCCAATACTCGCAGTGCACTGGGAAGAAGAAGGCTCTATGCGTACGTACATTCCCGCCCACTTGCACCGAACGATAATTCAGCACATATATATCACCGCCAATACAGATCGGTATCAACTACTTCGGTCAGAATGGAGAGCTCGCGGGGTGCATCAATGACGTGCACAACATCATCAACTTCTTGATCACCCACTACGGCTACAAGCAGGAGGACATCGTCGTACTCACTGACGATCTCCCGAACCCTCGCCAGAAGCCCACGCATGATAACATTGTACGTGTGACCCTGGAGGAACACCTCGTCCATCCACTGACAGCCATGAGCTGTAGCTTACGGCGATGCAATGGCTCGTGCGGGGCGCTCAACCCAATGACTCTCTGTTTTTCCATTGTATGTGACTTCATCCTGATGAGCGATGTTGACTGATTGGCATCTTGAAGATTCGGGTCACGGTGGGCAGACGAAGGATCTCGATGGCGACGAGGCGGATGGCTACGATGAAGGTACATGTTACCATGTGCGCTCGTGCACCGGTCTTGCTAACTCCTCGCGTGTCTGATACACAGTCATCTACCCCGTACGTGCAGTGCAGTGTTTACACATACGACTCATCTTGAGCAAGATTCTCATATAGGTTGACTATGAACAAGCCGGACATATCGTCGACGATGTAAGGGCAATCTATGTCCTACCTTGTACCTTGCTGATGAGAATGATGCCTACAGCTCATCCACGACATCTTGGTCAAACCCCTCCCCGCCGGTTGCCGTCTCACAGCCATCTTTGATGTAAGTCGCGTTGCTTTACCTTCCGTAAAGTGTCAGACCTGTGAACATATTGTAGTCATGCCACTCCGGCTCTGCCCTCGGTATAGGCATCCCCGTTCCTTGTCTCGTATCTGACTACTAACCACCTCCCCCGCGCCCCTAGACCTCCCATACATCGTACGGCGCCTTTCCATCATCGCAAGCATCTTGGCTGACGAACCAACAGTACTCCACAGAAGGCAAAATCAAGGAGCCCAACCTCGCTGCAGAGGCCGGACAGGGATTGCTTTCAGCCGTCACCTCCTACGCACGCGGCGACATAGGTGGAATGTTCTCCTCCGCAATGGGCATTGTCAAGACCGCGACAGGCCAGACCACCAAAGCCGAGAAGATATCTCGGGAGACAAAGACAAGCCCTGCTGACTGTGTATGTGTTATTCGCTTTGCCTTTTCTTAGAATCAGGATTGAGATAATGTTGTTAGATATCTTGGAGCGGTTGCAAGGACTCGCAGACAAGCGCAGATGCACAGGAGAACGGCCAGGCTACGGGCGCGATGAGCTACGCGTTCATCACTGCGCTCAACGAGAACAAGAATCAGAGCTACCAACAGCTGCTCGTCAGCATCCGCGAGATCCTTCGTAACAAATACAGTCAGAAGCCGCAGCTGTCGAGTTCCCACCCCATTGTATGTGGTGCTTTTTTCGCTGGTCTTGCAGTGGCGGACGCTGATTCGTGAATGCTTGTCATCAGGACACCAATCTCCTATTCATTTGCTAGTCTGCACTCATGTCAGATTGTGTACATCCGAGTACCATAACATGTGTAGAATCCTGTATGTTTTAGCTTTTGTTCTGATGGATAACCATAATGGCATTACGCCACATAGGCGGTTCAAGTTGTTCGCAATTTCTCCATGTGCACTTCGAGACATCTCCCAGGGTGGGTGGAATAAACGCAGCGTGACGTGCCTTCGAGACATCTCCCAGGGTGGGTGGAATAAACGCAGCGTGAATGTCCAAGGCTGCCCACGCAGCTCCTCCATCATCGATCATCGCCGGGATCTAGAACGAGTATGAGCGGCGTAGAGAAGAAGCAGCTTCGAGGAGTTGCCCAGTCAAAGTCAGTTGAGAAATCAAGTGAATCCACAGGAAATCCTAATGAAGTTGAAGTACGCTAGAGATAGTAACGATCACCTGCGATAACCGTCAATGTAAATGACAATGGCAAGAAAGCACAACGTACCTATCTGACCCATACCAGGCTGCATGACCCAGACCGGACGACCCGAGCCCGGGGAGTTCCCTTCGCCCTCTTCGTACCCCTCTAGCCACCCTTCTCGCATCTCGTCGTCCAGGGCACCACACACGATCGTTACCTGCGGGAAAACGCGGCGCAGGACGGAGACGCCGCCGCCGCGGGCAACAAGAAAGGCAACGAAGACTATCCGGTCTTCTCTCACCCCATGGTCAAGGAGAATCCGGATGGCCATAAACGCGGCGGCTGCCGTGCCGATCTAAATGGTCGAGGGGCGCGTTTTTCAGTATAAAAGGAAGAGGAAATGAGCGGAGTATGCGGTATTACCTGCGCATCCAGCAGAAACACCCAGGATTCCTCTGCCAGGTGCCTGAACTTGACACATTGCGGAAGCATTGCGTGTAAGAGGAGGGGTTCGCCCGTCTTGGCATCTGATTGGACGAGCAAAGACCCGACAGGGACATTGTTAATGACACGGCGGAAACCACGCTCGAGTGCGCCACCCCTGTGCCACAGGACTCACTCAGTACCTCGACTGTTGCTGGCTGACGGGTGTGTGATACTCACGAACGAAGAATAGAGACACCACAAACATTCTGAGGGTGCACGGTCGTCATTGATGTATTGTCGTCTGCGCATGGAGCGGTTGCATACCTTGGCGTCGAGCATTTGCCCATGAGAGACAGTACCAATCGGGGTTGTTACCGTCTTGGGTGCATGAGGGAGATACTCAAGTGCATGTTCCACGAGGAGCGTTGAAAGACGGTCGACGAAAAAGACGAAATCCTGTTTGCTCGTTGTTCTCGATCGCAGTATCGTAAAAATGCCCTGTTTAACATATAGGGTTAAATTTCGAGTGGTTCGAGTATCGTTTGGACTGACCTCGAGCTGGTTCGTTTGTGGAAGAACCTTGAGGTCAAGATTGTCTAGCCTACTCTCAGGCGTCGACGCACCCGAGCCGCTCGTGAAATAAAGATGAGGGATGGCAAGTTTCTGCCTAAACTGGTTGGCGCGCTCCTCTAATTGTCGCCGGATGTGTGCTGAAATAAGGTCGATCGCTACTGCGTTATTTGACCCTGGGACAATCTAGGTTTTGTGTCAGTGTCCAATTCGTAGACACCACACACCACACGGTACTTACAATGTCGGCATATGATGCTGTAGGGCGAACAAAGTTGTCATAGGAGGGCTTTACAAATCGAAGATATCTGCGAAAGTACGACCCGCTGACGTTAACGGATTGTGAACAATCACTTGTAATCTCACATACTGATCTAGGATGCCCTCCACGCTTCTTCCGCGTTCTTTGACGTCTCGTTGGAGTCGTCGTGCTAGCATAAGGTCCGAATCGCATTGAACGAAGATCTGTGGTCAAATTAGTCGGGGATCAGGGTCGTGTGGGCATTGTTTACCTTGAGGTCGTATAATTCTCGTAATGCTGGATCGTGTAACACCATAATTCCCTCCGCTAGATACTATAGTCAGCTCGGGAATAGTATATGCACGCAAATGAATGACACCAACTGATGATGATGGTAGCCCCATACAGGTACTTGGTCTCTGATAACCGCTGGTGCTCAGAGAAGGAGTAGAGCGGAATGTTCGACTGCTTGCACGCTTTAAGATCCGCCAAACACTGTTTATATCCAATGGATCACTTTCGGAGGAGACTATACGCGAAGGACTAACCGAAGCAAATAACGGCATGTCAATGGCATCTGGGTGGTCAAAATCCAGCTTGTTTGCGTGTGCGAGTTCCAATTCCTCCGCGTTGTGGTATTTGTAAAAGCTGTCCTAACGTCCAGGTGTCATTTCAAACAGGCACACAGAGACATATGAATGCATACCTGCGACAATATTATGACCGTAGGAATAGATCCAAGCGACTGGACGATCTGCCTCGCAACGTGGGTCTGCAAGACCAGCCTCAGCACCACTGACCCAGGCATGAGATGTAGCGCGGACCTTTCCACTCCCAGATCCACCTGCAGTGCGCAGACAAGATTCATCCATTAATGATACCCGATGAAAAAAGAGGCTACACACCAGAGACCGCTACAACGTATGCATCGCATGTCCGTTTCCCGTCTTCTCCATACCTGCATACTCACAGCATCAATTAGGGGATTCAAAGCCGCGACCTGAACGCGAGCAGTAGTACCAAGGGGGTCGACCATGCGACACGAGTACAGTATTCTTCTTGGGCTGAAGAGAGAGATACTGAGGAGAAGGGTCTATGGAATCGTCGTTTTCACCGAAGGCATGCTTCGACACAGCGGTAGGCATCGACCAGGACGTGGTATGGTGACAGGTGCAAAGCTGCAAAGCGAGGCTGCACACGAGTGATAATACTTAGGTATTATGTAAGCGATCTAGATCTGCTATCTGTAGATTAGCCCCGGCCCGAAATTCAATTTCATTTAATCGTGATTATCGTCGAGCAGGAAATCCGCGACTGCAGCTTTCGTCTGTGCTGGATCCATTTTATGCCTGCGCCAGACTTCTTGCGGCTCATTGAGTGAGCCATCGATATCTTCAGGGCGTGCAGGGTTTGGTGGGACAAACGCCAGGTTTGATGTAACCCACATGGGTAGGGGCACGGGATTATCGTTCGAGGCTGTCACTGCCGTTGTACCTCTACTGCTCCGACTCGTGAGTGTTGTGTGACACGGGTAGCAGAGAAATGTCGTCAACGATGGGGAAGAAGGCGCCCGCTCTGGAGCACTCGCGGAATCTCGCTCGGGGAAGTGAGGTGGGCGGTAGGATCCAAATGCTGATCCATCCTTGAAGGAGCGAATAGATATCCGCGACTTCCAGTCCTGGAGACCGTATTGTGCCGGACTAAGATTCACATAATCAGCACTGATGAAAGCAGCTCGATGCACTACGCACCGTTCGCAGAGCAGACAAATCCCGCCCGATCCTTCCTTGGGTGCGAGCTTTGCACATGTCCGAGCTATCGTGGAGACGGTCGATGGATAGTCACGTTCCAGTCCGACGATAAATTCTGCAAACGAGGGGAATAAACATACAAAAGGTTTTGAAGGTTCTAACCCTGGTCGTACCTTTTGTCAGAGGCCCGATACTCTGCTTCCCGCTGGTGAACTTCTCGCGCCCTACGACATCGAGCCGGCGCCACCATGCCCACATGGCGCACTCTTTCATCCCTAAATCCCTCAACGGACGAACAATCCTGATCGTCCCATTCTGATGCCCATTATCCTTCCGCGATGCCACTGACGACCGCGGCGTCCACTCCTCCTGTGCCTCCTCTCTGACCACAAAGCCGCCTCCCTGGGAAATGGAGGATATGAGAGAGATGGATAACGAGGTCAGGGATGTCCCGAGAAGAAGGTGCGATGAGCCTGTGTACATTGCGGTGTGGAGAAGTAGTAGCCGTGTCAGCGTCTGTACAGCAGCGGGGATGGCGGTTTGAGTTGGGAGGGATGAGATGTAACGCTGAAGTCGCGATATTGGTGTGTCAAATTCTTCCTGATATGATATGGATGACAGGATGAGGTCTGGAACAGAGCAGAGTGAATTTTGTACCAGTAGTTACAGACATCGGAAACGCGAACCTTCATTCGTGAGATCCATACCCAGCTCCTTCGATGCCGGCTTTCCCCCAATCGAGTCCCACCAGGCACTGTTAAACGCATCCTCGACCTTCAACGGCACAAACTCCAACCTCTCATACTTCGCCACAACAGCCTTGACTTCCTCTGTTCTATTCTTTGCCTATCCGTCATATGAAACAGTCAGTCCACCAAGATACACAATTCACATATCACACTCACACCAGGGAACGCAGCACATGTCTCCACATAGCACACAGTTGCCTTTGGCCACACATTCGAGTTCCTCGGGTGGTCCTTCCCACCTCTTGGCTTTCCTGTAGCGGACTCAATGGGCGGATCTTGCCAGGAGAAGTATGTACGATTGACCAGGTCCAGGAGGACGGTCGAGCCTAGCCCGCCAGAAAGCCCGAGAAGGAGGTTACCACTGGCCTTGAGGCCCTTGCGTCTAGGCCCATCTGGGAGGGGGTTCACGAAGGGGTCGAGGGAGCGGCGGAACTTTATTGAGATGAGGGGGAAGAAACAGGTCCTGGTAGGTATTAGAAATGTTAGCATGTACAACGTAGTATGAACATAAGTGGCGCACTTGCAATAAACAGCATGCCGTATGACGATGTTCCCTGTATTCTCTTTACACCGCACACAATCCTTCGATTTATCAAACTTTTGGCGGCCTAGGTGCTGTCGAATTGGTAAACGATCTTGACGCAAGTTCAGCTTAGAGAGCTCACGAAGCATGAGTGCATCCTGCTCAATATCGGGGTTTCCGCACGATGTTGACATCGCAACTTTATCGAGATTTCACTGTTCACACAACGAATGCCTCGAGAGGGACGTGAGAGGGACTCAAAAAAGTCATTCCACCCAAGTGATCTTAGTAACTAATAAGTAATAACGATCATGCACACGTGGTGAAGATAAGATAAGATTGAGAGCATGGGCCTGATAATCACTCAGAACGTTTCTGGTATCTGTCCTTTGTAGCAATGGCCAGCGCATTCTTCTACGGAACCTTGATGCACCCGAAGGTGCTGCAACGCGTCATCAAGCATGGAGGTGCCGACCTGGAGATATGCCCGGCTGTCCTATTGGTGCGTGGTCTGTCAAAATGCCTCCTACCCTCTATGAACGCATTGGGCTGCACCAGGATTATACCCGGCACAAAGTAAAGGTCTGTCCACTTCACCAGGTAGCGGAAGTCCAAGTAACAAGCAAGGTGTGAACAGGGCGCGGAATACCCCGGTCTCATTCCCTACGAACAAGGCCGCGTCCTGGCGAATCGCGAGCTGGAGCCTGAACAGAGATCCGTGCGGGGAATCCTCGTCACCGGGCTCGCCGAACAGGACATCAAGCGTCTCGATATATTTGAAGGACCAGTACGCCTCCTATCTCCCTAAGCCCTTGACCCCATCTTTCCGATCTGAGCTGTTCTTGGATAGGAATACATTCGTAAACCTATAGACGTATACCCTCTTTCCCCACCCGTTAAGATGGCGGAATACCCCATAGACGACAAGGCGCTGATCCCGGCAAAGCCCCCTGTGCTGCCCGCGCGAGAAGAGCTAAGTGCGCCGGTGAAGGCGGAGACCTATGTGTATGACCATTACAAGAGGCTGGAGCCGGAGTTGTGGTCGTTCGAGGAGTTCGTGCAGATGAATGCGCAGAAGTGGTATGGAGACCAGCCGCCAAATAACGACGTTAGATGGGCGGAGGTGGTCGAGGTGTAGAGGTGAGAATGGGTCGAGTTAGGTGCACATTCAGAACAGAATTGGTCTGAGAGCTTGCATATCGCATACCAGGGATAGTCCAGCGATCCGTGAAATTTGGCATTGTAAACTTTTAGATTGAGGCAAATGATCCATGGTGGGAACTTCCCCAGAACGGGATGGATTATGGGGTGGATTATGATAAATAGTAGGCTCCGGTTACTTTTACTGTCGTTCTGTGGTCTATGTCATGAGCCCTCTGTATGAAGGAAGACTTCAAGACAAGACTCACAGAGGACGATCATTGTGGACCACGAGCCTGAGCCTCCGGTTGAGCCTCCACCTCCTCTACTAGCTTCTGCAAATCCACATTCGAGTCAAGCAGCTTGGCCAGTTCTTCTTCTAGACCTTCAATTTCGTCGTCGTCGTCGTCGTCATCATCATCATCATCATCATCCTCTTCATCCATTTCCAGCTGTTCAGATATGTCAACTCCTTCCCTCGCAGCCATCTCTTTCAGCAATGCTTCGTGTTTCTCGATCTGCTCCGTGAGCTCCTCCTCATCAGGGAACTCGTCGTCCTCCAACAGATGACCCTCCTCCCATGGCTTCGTCGCCACAGGCGTATAGTCAAGGAACTTCTCCGCCAGCAGCGGGATCACGGCAGCGTCTCTCGCAAGGATCCGCTGCACTGCCTCCTCTCCCTCCGGGTTGGGCTGTACAAGTTGCAGCCGCTCCTGCATCGGGTCGTCGCCCTGTCCTATGAGATGGACAAGCGCCTGCTCAGACCCCACACTCATGAATCGGTACAGAGCTCCGCTTGCGCAGTCGAATAAGAAGAACTTGCGCGGTGAATCCACGAGTGTAAACACGAACGCTTGGCGCTCGTTCGAGAAGAGGAGGGGTCGAGTCTCGCCACGAATCGCATGACGGATATTGATGGCCATTTCAATTTGCGGAAGCATGAGGTAGTACGGCGAGAGCCAGTAGAATGTGAGGAGGTACTTCCAGTCCTCCCATTTGCAACTCCAACCAGCGGGCACCGAAGGTGGGCATGGCCAGACCTTTTTTGCGCGAGCAATGATTTGGCGGTATTCATGGGGCTCCTAAGCGGAGAATATGAGTTAGTCTAAATGGTCGATTTTGTGTTGCGCGTACAAGAGGAGTTGGAATGCCTTCTTGGTCGAGGCGTTCAGCAGCTGACTGCCACCGGGCGCTGCCAGCTTCAGTTTCACTATAGTGGCGTCTGGAGGCAAGTCTTTGGGCGACTCTAGCAACTAAGGGTGGCGCAGGTCGTGTGAGAGCGCGCGATATGTGGTGCGCATGGCAAAATGGAGGAGGTCGCGACAAGACGCGTAGGCGACACAACATTTTTGAACGCAAGTTTTTGGTGCATCAGCTGTCTCCAAAACGGGACATGGCCGCTATTTGCACATGTGATGCTCCGTCACTATACCCCCCGACTCACCATTCAGATATCTTCCTCCCGCTATCCTGCTTTGAATTCGCCTTGAATATGGGCTTGTCTGCTCTCGATGTCATAATTTTCATTGTCCAATACCATGCTGTCTTTGGATGAAAACAAGCAGATAACGCTGGGTTACATAATCACGATGCTTGAATCAGTTTCACGTTTGTCGGCGTCTTATGGTTGGACGCCCACAGAGGCATCTCGCCATGCTCGAGCCCTCTGTCCGACAGCTCTGCGCATTCGCCGTAATCGCTCTTTTCTTTGTCTTTTTTCTTTCCACTGGCCTGTCGTACCACTTTGACGACGAAGTTCGGATACTCTCCGGCAGTTCTGGTGAGTCTTGCGAAATTCAACGCGGTTATCTCAGGTCCAACATGTGAACCAGGATTCCCCGACTTTAGCCAATATGCCGCATTACAAACGCTCTCGCCTGCAGAGTTTCCGATAGGTGAGCATCTTTGGTCTAGCGTATCGTGACCTAAATCCGACGGCGTTGCAGACGACCCTACCCGGCGTACCATCATCGTGGGCGACATCCACGGCTCCTACAGGTATCTTAGGTGCGTTTTCTGTGCGACATACCTCTGGCTGGCACTCTAACTCTCCAATCCAGCGCACTTCTTAAAAGAGTCGACTACAACTCCTCCTCCGACGTTCTCATCCATGTCGGCGACATCCTTACGAAGGGGGGCCATAATAGCTCCATGGACACTCTAGAATTCATGACAACCCATAACATCACCGGCGTTCGCGGCAACCACGACCAGAAGGTTATTGAATGGCGCGGCTGGCTCGCCTGGATCCGGACACAGCCGGGTGGGTCGCGCTGGCTCACACAAACCCAAGCCCGGTGGTCAGCAGCCACAGACGAGGGAGAGAATGATTTGGATCCTGAGAAGTGGCTGAAGGACGAGATAAACAAGCACAAGGAATATCGCAAGTGGTGGAAGAGGATTCCGTCAGGTTGGAAACTCTTCGGGGACCATTTTCTGGTGGCGCAGGATATGAGCGAACAACAGGCGGCGTACCTCCGGGCCTTGCCTCTTGCACTCCACATCCCCAGTGCACACGCCTTCGTCGTCCATGCCGGGCTGCTCCCGTCAGATCCAAAATACAAGCCGACACACCCGCGCCAACCGCTCGCACGCGTTCCTAAGCTTCCCAAGGGCAAGGGCAATGCTGCCAATGAGAACGACAAGAACCAGGTGCTGCGTACGCTCCAGGAACTGGCGATTCTTGCGGACGTCCCTCAGAACACTGTTCCATACAATGTGCTCAACATCCGCAGCATTGTCGACAACGAGGTCACCAAAGATAAAGTCGGCAAACCCTGGTCGAAGGCGTGGAAACATGACATGCTGCGCTGTGCCGGTTTCGACAAGGACCCGCTAACGCCTCCTACCAGCGCGAAGCCAGCGCAAGAGCTCCTCCCGTGCTACCCTGCCACCGTGATCTACGGCCACGCTGCGAGCCGTGGACTTGACATTAAGCGGTGGTCGATTGGGCTTGACTCCGGGTGCGTGTACAACAGACGCTTGAGTGCGCTCGTGCTTGGATCCAAGGGTGTAGAGGTAGATGGGGAAGACGGCGTCGAAATTGATAATGAGGACGATGATGAGAAAGATCGGCAGGAACATGACGCCAGCCATGGTAATGCGGAAGAAGACGCGGATGAGGAGACCTCCAGTAGGAAAAACAAGAACAACGAAAGCCGTGTTAGATTTGGAGATGCACATTGGGGTCATATCGTCAGTGTTTCGTGCTCATGATGACTCGGCCACCATGATCCTTGCCCTCAACATTCATCGTTCAACGCTCGGGCCATATTCATTCAAATCACATACACTAGGATCCACTCGTCCTCATAATTTCTACATCGCGCCGCTCCATCTTCCTCATCCTGTCCTCATCTATAATTCCAAAAGTTGTGCCTTCGATCGTGTAGTCTAGTATTCATGATGTGTACTTGTATGATACTCACCCATTTATCCTGTGAGTCTGTTTGAAGATATTTCGAATTCAAACAAGGAAGGAAGATGTAATGATGCAACTGAGTACAGTTGTCGTAAGTGCAGGTTGGGCAGGCTTGTAGATAAATGGATGCAGGCGTTACCGCATCTGCGCTACAAGGACATTAGCCTGGCTCAAACTCACCTCTCACACTTGGGGTGTATCATCAGGATTTCATGATCGTACTGAGATCAACTCCCATGTGCGGCCTAACATTACTTGTAAAATGGTGATTTTGAGGCAAGGAAAGGTTTATTCCACCCATCCTCGGAGATGTCTCGGCCCGGGAGCGCCCATTGAGAAACAACTTGAACCGCATGTGTGGCGTAATACCATATGGTTATCCATCAGAACAAAAGCTAAGACATACAGGATTCTACACATGTTATGGTACTCGGGTGTACACTATCTGACCTGGGTGCAGACTAGCAAATGAATAGGAGATTGGTGTCCTGATGACAAGCATTCACGAATCAGCGTCCGCCACTGCAAGAGCAGCGAATGTAAGACCAGCGAAAAAGCACCACATACAATGGGATGGGAACTCGACAGCTGCGGCTTCTGACTGTACTTGTTAAGAAGGATCGCGCGGATGCTGTCCACGCATCAGGCTAGGTTCGTGGTGATGCGGCCGCCACTGGTTGCCCTAGACGAGTGATAAAATAGAGAAACGCGCTCGAAACATACCAAATTTGCAATGTTAAGCCCGCTTTGCAAGTCCGTGAGAGCGGTGCAACTGCTTACATTTCCTCAGCAAGGTATCTGACACAGAAAGCAATCTACAGATATTGACAAGAAGACAACTTCATACAACAATGTTTTAAGTTGGGATGACCTCGAAGACATGTCGAAGACATGCATATGACGACATGGGCCTCCGGTGTCATTAATATCAGGGCCCACTACGCGTTTTTGCTCAATGTATGTGAGGGCGGCGAAGGACGTCAAAACGCACTGATATGGGAATGAGGAGCAGGAAAAGATGCATAAAGTATCGTTTGTTAGTGACTGAACAAATACAAAGAATGTATTATGTAAAGCATACAGGGACCAAGTAGAATCAATCATCAGCCTTTCAAGATAGCCTCCTACGTAGCGGGATAGTAGCGGAGCAAAGGTAGATATTCTAATGTCTAAAGAATACTGAGAAGGAGCAGTCCAGAAAAAAAGCAATGCACTGTTGCGATGACCATACTCACCATCTGGTGGACGTGCGGAAGTTAGCAGAACCGGGCATGATTGCTTGCAGGCGACCGTACAGAGAAGAGCCACATTCATGCCAGGTCACCAGAAGACGGGGTGGGTTAGATGCCAGCACGTGGCCGTTTACGAAAAACACATTCGCGTTAGAGTAGACAGATTCTGGACAGATATCTTCAGCAGCGGCTGACACGTCAGCAAGGCTAGAAAATGCGCTTTCGTGGTCAAGAACAAATCCAGCCAACATACAGCAGCGCAACACTAGGGAAATAAAAAGTCACGGTTGCAACTGGCAAGTGGACAGTCCAGGCGATTACCTAAACGGTCGGAAGTGTGCGGGAGCGTCACGTGTGACCCAGGATAATTTGTGACACTCCGTCTCTTTCCACCAAACGATGTTCAGATCTGTAGTGCGTGCCGCCCGTCCCGTGGCCTTCGCCGCCCGCGCTAGCGTAAAACCCAAGCCCGTTCGCGCCCTCCACACCACCCTCCGCGTCAACTCAGGTCCTGCTGCGCCGCAGCTTTTCGGAGAGGGAGGAAAGCCTGGTCAGGTCCCTAGCGACGTTGAGCAGGCTACTGGTCTCGAGCGTCTGCAGCTGTTGGGAGAGCTCGAGGGTCTCAACGTTTTTGACGACGGACCTCTCGACGCGAGCCGCATTGGAACAAAAGCTAACCCTGTTCTCGTTCCCTCTTATGTATGTGTTTTGCTTCGGGTATAAGATGTGGGGCTTCTGTGCTGAGGCAACTGCTATTTTCAAGGACACTGAGCGCATTATTGGGTGTACTGGCTCGCCCGCCGACTCGCATGACATCCTCTGGTTCAACCTGACGAAAGATAGGCAGGCGCGTTGCACAGAGTGCGGTTCCGGTACGACGCTTCCGTCCCTTCATTTCTTGCGCGCCTGACATTTTTTATTCTGTTCTAGTCTACGCTCTCGACCACAACGAAAGCCCGCTCGAGCACTCTCATCTCAAGGAAGAGCACGCTCACTAGAGTTTTCACTGCCATTCTTGTTGATCGCCAAAAAAAACTGAATAGTTAATAGACGACGGATTAATTTGGTGACTAGGTGCCCTTGCGTTGGAGCCGTACCTTTACCAACGTACATGCAAGACTGCTGAGTATTCAGAGGGGCATGAGGTTCCCTTCTCCAACCTTGCGATAAATGGCCGGTAGAATTGCAAGTCCTTCACGGACTCACCAGAGTTATTGGTTTATCCATAACATGAGGCTTGCGTTCAAGTTGCGTTCAAGAGTGATGTCCAGGCCCAGGCCTTTGACCCACAGTCAAGTCGCTGTAGATGTGACAACGACCGTGGTCCTTAAGATACATAGACTGGGAAAGCCCCCACAGATCCCATTTCCCTCCAGACTAGTGAGGTCCCCATTCACACACACGCATTTTGAGTGCCGTAGGTAAGTAAGTACGGGTCTATTTCAATTTAAAGTGAATCGTGGTTGATGAGAGTCAATCTCATAAAAGGCTGTCGAGGACCCCACGACCGAGTGTCATATGCATCAACATGTCGGAAATCGTGAGGTATCTGGACAGGGGTGAGTCAAGTCAACTTCGTTCAGCCTGTGTCAACCAACTTTTCAACGGTACCCATGGCCAGATATGTTACTCCGAACGTGGAAAAAACTTGTTGGTTATACAATGATTCGGAGACTACTTGAAGTTGAAGCACCCCGAATGTTCCGGATCCACACAGTCCGTGCGCTACCTTTGTCGCTCGGCCGTGATGGTATCGTTGCAAGTTAACTGTGCTTACTACTCGGGATCCTAGGCCTGTCTCGCGGACGCACCTTCCTGATATCAGATACATATGATCACCATATGATCATATTGAGCTGGTGGCAGGTGTCTACTGCCCAGGCACTCACGTCTACTCATTGGTTGGCAGGCAACCGGTGCTATTTCCTGGAATGCCCTGAACCAAATCTGATTATGAGCGCGCTCATATGAAAGCCATTCCCACACAAGTTCCAGCACCCTTTGGTTCCTCCCCTACGTCGTTGACGGCCGGTTCCGCCACTCCCCATCTTCCTTACGACCTGGTGTTTTTACGTTCATTTTCTTCACACTTTCTTTCGCCCCTCGCCTTCCGTAATGCTCACAAACACCTTCATCGAATTCGTTGTTCTTACCATCCTCGCCGCCACGCAGCCGGCCGTCGCACGCGAGCGCTGGCTCGAGAGGGACAACCGTGCAGTCCTTCTTCACCCACGTCGTTTCGGACAAGAACAACCTGCCGTCATCCAAAAGCTCAGCGCAGCCTGCCCCGGTCTGGTCTGTGGTAACTTGGCTGGTCAGGCCGTTACACCCCTCTTGGCTACCCAACCGGAATGTTCCCAGCAGGATCATGCCGATGCTATCATCGGTGAGCCCCTTCACAATCCTTCACAATCGTTTGAATTGCGCCACTCAACGTTGTTCAACTTAGATGCTAGCAGGCAATTCGATGCGGCCACGCAGGCAAATATGATTGCCCTCGCCAAAGAGTATCGCCAGGCTGAGAAGAACACCCCTCCTGTATGTTTTCGGAGATTTTCTGACCTCATCATCATTCGGCACTCAAAATGCCCCTTCAGGACTTCTCAACCAACCCTCCCGCGGCGCGAAACTCGGTTTTCTGCCAGAAGGCGCCCAAGAACCCGGAGCTCAATGGTTTGGTCCAGGCTCAAGATGCTGCGAATGACCCCGACTTGTTCTTTGATCCCGCCACCAAGTCGACTGTCCGGAGAGGAACTCAGGCGAACACCGCGCCTTTCGGCGGCGGCGGCGCACCGTGAGTCTTCATAATTTTCAAACAAGAAGTTAGCCTAGTTTACTGATGATCAACAATAGTGCTCCTGTTCCTCCAGATGAGGCCCCATCGCCGAATGACACTAACACGCCTACTGCAACCGCTCTTCCTGACACCGTCGAGGAATGTGTGGTACGTTCTATAGTCACCACAATGAATATTCGAGATGAGCCTGGATATTCGGACGTGTTCAGACTGAGGTGACTGTCACCATCACTGGCATCAACCCTGCTGCAACTGGGGAGGCCACAATTTTCACCGTCGGCGACCCTGTTATTATTGCCGCTCCTGCGAACCCTAGCCCACCTGCCAACAGTGGAAATATCGGTGACTTTGGCTCATGCTCCGTCCCCCAGATGGAGTTCGGCGTCGGGTTCGACGGCAGGAGAGAGACCAGCTTCCAGCCTGTTGACAAAGGTATGCCTTGTGAACAAAACAATTAGCCGGTTGACAAACTTATAGGTCTCCTACAGTCTCCTACGACCACGAATCCGCCCAGGACCACGCCATCATCACTCGTGAGTTTGTGAGGCCATGCATCATGAAACGTCTATTTATCTTCCCTGCAGAATTTATTTGTGACACCCTCATGAACAAGTGCAGCGCCGACCAAATTGCCAGGGATACTTGCGCCACTGCCAAGGTTGCTGCTGCCGCCGCTGCCGTGGGCACTGGTGCCCAAGCTGATGCATTTAACGCTGTCTTTGGCATCACCACTGTTGGCGGCATATTTAATTTTTTTTCCGACTTTGATCTCACAGAACATCCCAGACCTTCGCCAACGTCGCATCCGTCGGCGGTAACCTCGTTCCCGGTACTGGCAACGGCGGCTCTGCCTCCCCCACTAATGTTCCCAACACCAACTTCGCCTTTCCTACCAATGTCCCCAACTTGAACACCAGGTTCACTTCTCCCACCACCGCCTCTTTTGCTCCCGCTGCCACCGATACTGTAGCTGACAACGGCAACCGTGACGGACGCGACGGCGGAAACGACAATGAAACCGTCTCTTTTGCTCCCGCTGCCACCGACACCGCAGCCGACAACGGCAACGGACGTAACGATGGAAACAACAACGACGTCGGCAATTTTGGAAAGTGCTCTGTTCCCCAAATTAAGTTCGGTGCAGGCTTCGATGGTCGTCGCGAGACGAGCTTCCAGCCCAGCGACAAGGTATCGTTCAACCATGGATCTGCACAGAACATCGACATCATTACCCGTGCAATCTGCGATACTCTGACCGAATCATGCGGAGCGGATGCCACTGCGAAGGCCACCTGCATTACCGCTAGTGCCGCCGCGTCCGCTGCTCCCGCAAAGACTGGCGCCCAGGCCGATGCGTTCAACAAACTCTTCGGTATCAACACTGTAAACCATTTGCCCTCCTACTGATCTTCCATTTCTGACAATAGATTGTATAATCTACAGAATTTCGTGAGCGTCACCGAAATCGATGGCCAAGCGCGTGTTGCCGGTGGAGGTAACGGTTCGGACAACTTGATCAACACCGCCGTCCCCGTTGCTACCATTACAGCGGCTGCTTTTGTCCCAACCCAGACCCCTGAAAGCAAGCTCCCTGCGAACACCGGTTCCAACATACAATGGTGCAGTGATAACCTCGGCGTTGTGGACGCTCCTGTTGTCAATGCGACCACCGATGGCAAGGTTCAAGTCGAAGGCAACGCCGTCTTCAATTCGAAGCAGGACGCCGTCCGAGTCGTTCGCTCTTGGTATGCGTTTTTCCTTGCTCCTGTGCTGGACACTGATTGAACGCTCCTCTTCCACAGCGACATCCAGAGCAACCAGTGCGCGCACGCAACGTATGCCTCTGGCAACAACAACGGCGTCAACGTCGTCAGCTGCAATGCTCAACCACACCTCCCCGATCGTCTTGAATCGTTCGTTCAAAGCAACGACCTAGAAGTGAACGATCCTTAGGCTTCAAGATATACCGCTTACTCAACTATGTAGTCCGTTCGGGAATTTGTATCGATATCTTTATAAGGTGAACTAGACCAAATGGGGCGTTTTGGCGTTGGTGTTCATCGTGGCGAGTAGTAAGCACTATCAGACAGTCATCGAGTATATGTCGTTGTCTCAAGAATCCCTGAAGGTCCGAGTGTGCACGGATATTACCAAGATGAGTTTAGTTGTGGTACAGGCTCCTAAAACCAGCACGTTCGTACCGCTCGAATTCGCATCTCAGAACTTCACGCAATGTTATATATGATGTAATTTGTATTATCTAATTATGTCAAACAAGACCAATGCTAATCCAAA
>JABCKJ010000225.1:0-35830 GCA_018850815.1 Asterophora lycoperdoides
CGTCCAATCTAGAATTTTCCCCGTAGCGTTGTTATCGACGTTTGGGTTGGCGAGGGCCGTCGAGGGTGTTAATGGGAGTTCGATAGTATGATTACATATCGATACAGTACAAAGCCTTTCCCCACGCCGGCACCTGCCGCGTCGGAGCCCGAAACCACACCGATCCAAAACCTTGTTTTGCGCTCATCAACAGAAAAGCCCACCGCCGCCGCCGCCGTCCTCCGCCGTCTTCACCGCTACACAAATGGTATGTCCCCTTCGTCCTGCGCCTTCCCCAGCGCCCGGCACAGACCCTCACCCACACCTCCCTGTAGGACTCTTCAAAAACCGCCGTCAAGCTCGCAAAAGTCATCAAGGTGCGCCCGCGAGGGACGTGCAGGAGGGAGCTGTGGATCTGACGTGGATCTGACTGACTGCGTTCGCAGGTTCTCGGCCGCACAGGATCGCGCGGAGGCGTCACCCAGGTCCGCGTCGAGTTCATGGACGACACCTCGCGGACGATCATCCGCAACGTCAAGGGCCCCGTGCGGGAGGAGGACATCCTTGCGCTCCTTGAGAGCGAGCGCGAAGCCCGGTACGTCCCTGTCCCTCCTATCCATCTACATCTACACCTACTGATCACAATCATTATCATAATCGTACCCCTCTCCTTGCCCTTGCGTGCTGTAGTCGTCTCCGTTAAAATACACCCCTTTCCGTTCGCTTGACACGTTATACACCCCGTCGGACGGTGCTCCTGTTGTAGCCCCACCATCGTACGCCCATACACATGCCCCCGTGCCCGTGCCATTCGATCAGATTAGTGAGAGATGCTGAGACCGGGCTCCTTGCGCCTTTTGCATCTATGATATATTTTCTTCTACTCGTAATCCAAGTTGCATCAGAGTGAACTTGCAAGTACGCTTTGCCGTTTGCGAGACGTAGAGCGTCTCGCCTCATCCTACTGTTCCGATATCCTGTTGTAACCTAATAGTACCCTCTCAGAGGGCGTCCAACGGGCCGGCCAAGTACAACAGGCGTCAGCGAGTCCTCACATGTTGCCAGACGATCCTGTATTTTCTTTCCAGAGTGCCCAACTGCCCGATGTTGTGTTTGCCCGTGTTGACGTCATCTAATTCCTGTCCTCTCATCATCCATGACCACGCCCGACCCGCCGCCGCGCCCGCTGCCGTGGGGTGCGCCCGAGCACTCCGAGCACTTCGCCGAGGCCCTCAAGGCGCTGGACACCTACAAGCAGCGTGATCCGTCCAAGGGTACGCATCACTCCCGTTCTCTTCTTCTCCTGCGTTGCACTCCCGTTCTCCCCCTTCTCCCGAATATTCCCCCACGCACCCTCTAACCCGCACCCTCCCTGCCAGTCATCGTGCGCTTCAAAGCCGTCGGCAACGCCCCCATCATGAAGCAGAACTTTTACAAGATCACCTCGTCGAACCGCTTCCAGGCCGTCATCCAGTTCCTGCGCAAGGAGCTCGGGTGGCAGGCCGGCGAACCGCTCGTGCGTTCCTCCTTTCCTTTCCTTGCATTCGTTTATTTATCTCTGATGCGTACTGCGGCAGTTCACCTACGTGAATCTCGCGTTCTCGCCCGCGCCGGACGATACAGTGTCGAACCTCTTCAAGGTGCGCGGCTTCCTTCCCCTTGCCTTGCCTTGCGTTTTCGCCGTCTGACACATCCATGTCCCGCGCGGCACTTGTAGTCGTTTGCCACCGAAGGCCATCTCATCGTGAACTACAGGTGCGTAGTACTCAGTCCCAATCAATATCGCTTTCCACGGCTCATCAATCACCTGCAGTACGACCGCTGCTTGGGGCTAGGTAACCTCGCGATGTGCGATGGGCGATGGGCGATGGGCGATGGGCGATGGGCGATGGGCGGTGCCGCGTCGGGTCTAGGTCGGGTGTGGTGTGCGATGTCACCGGTATCAAATCACGACAAGAAAACACACACAAGGGCTAGCGCACGAAGCTCACAATGCATCAAGGCGGAGTCGGAGGAGAGGAAGAAGGCTGCAGCAGGCGTGAGGGAGACCTTGAGAGAAGGGGAGAGGCAGAGGCGACGGCGACGCGATATACCCAACAACCAACATGAAGCTCAGTCGCGCGGTAATCTATTTCGTATACCCTGATAATGCACGATAATCGATGGCCAGAGCCCGCGCGCCGCCTGCCACCTGCCCCCGCGTTCCCATCGCCTACTATTACTAACAAGCTTGGCTGGGATATCTGAATCTAAGTACTCCAATTGAATCTGCGGCTGTCTCGAGCCTGAGGTGGACACTGGCACTGGCTGGGTTTGTTCCGAGTGTGGCCTCTCTCGCGCACCCGCTCGCCCGCGTTACCGTTCACTTGAATTCAAGCCTGCCGACCCCTGGTCCTGGTCCTGGTCCTGGTCCCGGTCCTGGTCCTTCGCGTTGTGCAAAAATAGGCCGTGCTGTGCTGTGCAATGAGACTGCCTATCATCAGTCGGCATCTAGAGATGTACTTAATTGTAAGTATACGGCCCAAAACAATACTGCCTGCTGGTCATTTCGGGTACGGGGAATCGAACCCCGAGCTGCCGCGCACGTCGCAAACATCGTCTACCGAATGAGAGGCGGCAATGTTAGCCGTTACACCATACCCGATGGTGTTTACTCAAGTTACAAGGCCAATACACATGGAACGCACTTTTGAGGAGCAGGGAGTCGTCCACCTTGCTATCCGCTGCAAGGTAGTTGGCAAGGAGCTTCAGCTTTATGTTGTCTGGTTTGTCACCCATGGCACGGTTAAATGGGCGGAAGAAGTTAACTCCAGGGTGATCTCCCCAGAAAGGGATGTTGACAGGCATGTCGGTGGGGACACCGTAGGGAAGTGTTCATGGATTGTTGTCAGCGGCAGTGCGGGCGTGGGTTTGTGGTAGCCAGAGCCTCAAGTTTGTATCGTAGCGTGTAGTACGGAGTCTCTAAAAAATTTGAAAGTGTCATGTGTAGTGGCTCTAGATAGGACAACCACAATTGAACATCAAGTCTGCGCCACACTCCACTGCCTAATCTCGAAGACCGTAATGGCATTGCCAACGATTTAGGTGAAAAACATTTCTTATCCTAGCCACAATTTCCGGTACGGGGAATCGAACCCCGAGCTGCCGCGTGAAAGGCGGCAATGTTAGCCGTTACACCATACCGGAATACAAAAAAGAATGGGAACAGATCATGATATTGGGAGGATCCATTCTATGATAAGGCTGGATGTTTGGCATAGACGCGATGCCAAACCGGTGGACGCGGATCCGGCAATCAAAAGAGACGTGATTTCACCTTTTCGCCGGCGCCCTCATTTGCTCCAGTAAACTCACCCCCAAGAGCCCCAAATGACAACCACGGCGACTGGAGACTCGTCGTTTCAGATCCCGGAGGCGCGCGATGGATATTTCGGGTACACCGAAGAGAAGAGCCTTCAGCACGTACGTCTTTCGCCATCACCCATGAGAGGGAGATCTCGTGCTGTCGACGGCTACATTGAACTATGATGATGACCTTGGGGTCTTTATCTAGATCGAGGGAAAATACTTGGCGCAGAGACGCAGCTCCGATGCGGTGTCCGACACCTCTCTAGCCGGCAGCTTCAAGCACGCCGTATCGCTGCAGCCGCCGTACTCTGAGGAGCAAATCAACCTCACGGCTACCGCCCTAGAAGAGGAAGAGGCTGTCCTGACTGCAGAACTCCATGCATCTGGTGCGATCGCGCGCTTTTACGCGTTATCTGGCGGTATTCAGCATGGACGCTAATCTTCTTATCGCACAGAGACCCTAATCAACAGCGAATATGCGGGCCTGTTCCAGTCGTTCCAGAAGTGCCTCAATCTGCGCGATAAGTACATGTCGAGGTCCCTGCAGCGGCTCGGAGACAACCCGAAGGACTTCGACGGCCACGAGCCCGCCATCGACAAGGACCTTGGGGAACCGTGCAACAGCGAGTTTGAGCCGTGGAAGATATACCCCAGGCCACCACCGCCGCACTGGCACTGGCAGGCAAAGGACAAGGTCGTCAGTAGCGGCGAAACTGGGACGGCTGAGCCTGACGAGTTCCGCTTTGAAGATTGTCAGATTCCCAAGGCCCACGGGTGGACGTTCCGTCTCGATGACACAGGCGTGTACCAAGTGTACGACGATAAGAGGCAGGGTGGGTAGTATCGAGGTTCAACTTACGTTTTTTCGTGTTTGACACATTGCATAGAACCGAACGCAGGTGAAAAGAAGCCTGCGTTCGACATTCCCAGCATCAAGGAGTACTTTGTTGATCTTGATTTCGTTCTCGGTGTCATCGCGGACGGGCCCACCAAGAGCTTCGCTTTCCGGCGTCTCAAATATCTTGCTAGCAAGTTTGACATGTATACCCTCCTGAACGAGTTCCAGGAATTGGCCGACATGAAGGTAAGTTCTTCACCAACATTATACTACATGTATAACGGTCTAACATGTCGCTTCAGACCGTGCCGCACAGGTACGCACACGCTGCGAGCTTGACACGACCTGTGATGTCTGACTTCGTCTACAGAGACTTCTACAACGTTCGCAAAGTGGATACCCACGTTCACCACTCTAGCTGCATGAACCAAAAGCATCTCCTCCGCTTCATCAAGTCCAAGATGAAGCGCAGTCCTGATGTACGTACACACCTTCAACCGCAGGACGGACACACTCAGACACTTACCCGCCACCAGGACGTTGTGATCTTCCGTGACGGTGCGAACTTGACTCTCCAGCAGGTGTTCGAGTCGCTGAAGCTGACCGCGTACGATTTGTCCATCGATACGCTGGACATGCACGCGCACTACGATTCCTTCCACCGTTTCGACAAATTCAACTTGAAATACAACCCTATCGGCGAGTCTAGGCTGCGCGAGATCTTCCTCAAAACGGATAACCTAATCCAAGGACGCTACCTCGCTGAGCTTACGCGCGGTACGCCCTCGCTCCGACTACATATTCATTGCAGCTAAATGTCGCATATACAGAGGTTATGACTGATCTCGAGCAAAGCAAATACCAGGTACGCGGTGCTTCTCTAATCCATCACTTTGAGCTCAAACTATTCGTAGAATTGTGAATGGCGTATCAGCATCTATGGTCGCTCGCTCGACGAGTGGGACAAGCTGGCCAAATGGGTTATCAACAATAAGCTTTTCTCCCATAATGTGCGCTGGCTCATCCAAGTCCCCCGTCTCTACGAAGTTTACAAGGCGAACGGGTCCGTCGACACCTTCGAAGACATCGTCATCAGTACGTCATACATCCATACGTTCCTCGCTTGGCGTTGATCGGTGCCAATGACGGTCAATTGATGCAGATGTATTCAAACCGTTGTTCGAGGTTACGAGAGACCCAACCACCCACCCCGAGCTGCACGTCTTCTTGCAGCGTGTCATCGGCTTTGATACTGTGGACGATGAGTCAAAGGTCGAGCGCCGTATCTACAAAAAGTTCCCTTACCCCCGCTTGTGGAACACTAAGCAGTCACCTCCCTACTCGTACTGGTAAGTTCTACACCACGTGCCACAAGCGCCCTACTGTCAACTGAAAACAACCACAGGATCTACTACATGTTCGCGAACATGGCGAGTCTCAATAACTGGCGTCGCCTGCGCGGCTTCAGTACGCCACACCTCCCTTCTTATTTGACTGCCAGTCTAATCGCCCTATCATCCAGACACATTTGTTTTCCGCCCGCACTGTGGTGAGGCCGGCGACACTGACCATCTGACTTCTGCCTTCCTCACCTCGCACTCGATCTCGCATGGCATCCTGCTTCGCAAGGTCCCAGCCTTGCAGTACTTATTCTACTTGAAGCAGATCGGTATTGCGATGAGCCCGCTCAGTAACAACGCACTGTTCCTGACGTACGAGAGGAACCCTTTGCCCGATTTTTTCAAGACGGGCTTGAATGTGTCCTTGAGCACAGATGATCCTCTGCAATTCCATTTCACGAAGGTAAAGCGACAAACAGTGAGCCTGGTTATACAGAAGCTAATGTGGAATATTAAAACAGGAACCACTCCTTGAGGAGTACAGCGTCGCCGCCCACGTCAGTTTGCTGCCAATGCCTCTGATGATCTACACTTTGATTACTGAAATCCTATAAACAGATCTACAAAATGCCACAGAGCTCCCTGGCGGAGCTCGCGCGCAACTCAGTCGTCCAGAGTGGATTCGAAATGGAGATCAAGCGCCACTGGCTCGGCCACCAATGGTACCTCCAAGGCTCTGCCGGCAACGACATACACAAGGTTTGTTAGTCTGTGTAATGTGGCTGGACACTTCTGCTGACGCCACATATCAGACGAACGTCCCGAACATTCGTCTCGCTTTCCGCCACCAAACACTCCTCGCTGAGCTCGAAATGATTCGCGGCACGAGTGGACACACCGTAAAATAATCCGCCGTTGCTGCGCGTGCAATGGTGGAGCATCCTTGAGATTGAGATAGACGTTTTTCTTAAAATTAGTACTACCATCGCAATTAGTTGTCGACCGACGTCCATCTTGCTTCAACTGCAAGGACAGTGGTCCAGGTCCAGGGGCAGGCGGGGACTGACTATGAAGGGCCCCATTTCTTTTGTCCGGACGGGGCAGTGCATTACAGCAGTTTGCATAATTGTTGACAGTTGTCACAAATGAAGATGATTATAAAATAAGTACTGGACTTGGAAAAAATGTAGTCTCCATAACAGACCTAAACAACAGATGACAATCGATCTGTTTGTTAAGGAAAAAATGTGTGTAAGCTGCTGACCATGCTCTGACCTTTCTCAATTAATGTAAAGTTCACAATGTATTTGCGCCCTTTCACGATCGCTCCGAAGTGGCACGCCCATGGCCCGCGCACCCTAATAATTGCCCTACAGACTCATACCACATCAAGTTGACCTCATGTACATAAGTCCCACTATCCCACAGAGGACCGATCTGGATTATCGACCCTTTGCCCAATTCCGTTCTAGAATCTCTCTCTGTCTCGTAAGGGCGTTCATTTTCTGCTCCGGCTTGGGAACATGATATCTCCGCCCGGCGCTAGTCCGAACTGCTTGTCGAAGCATCCGCGAAAACGCGTCCTTGCTCAAGGCATTACCTCTCGCATACTGTACGCGATGAAAGAAGCCCCGCCACGTATCGACTCTGTAGATAGCTTTGATTTCCTCGACCATGCGCGCTGGTATATGCGGGTCGGGGAATCCGTAGTTATCGTCGAGGCGACTGAGCTTCGACGCATACGTTTTCACGAAGATGTCGAGGAAGACCATCTGGAACATGATGAGGCGGAGGCTGGTTTTGGATTCCATAAAGGTGTGATAAAGACGGAAATAGCTGGGGCCTGCCTCCATCGCTTCGAGCGTCGGCTGAGCCTTGAGAATCCAGCGCACATTACGCACGATCGCCTCCTCGAGGAAGGGACCGTTGATGGTTGTCCATTGTATGGGACTATTGCCAGGGGGTGGGTGGGCGAGGACGAGAGTAATGTGGATGATTAGCTCGCCGAGATCGGAAACCTCTGATTTGACTCTCGACGCTGGTACTTGAATGAAACGAAGGAGCCGCTCGAAAGCCTCCTGGAGGATGAGTGGCGTTGTACGGGAAAGACATAGAAGAAGGTGGAAAAGATGGCCGTAAGCGGTGACGGCCCTTTCAGAGGCGTGGAGGAGAGTCGTTGTGGTATTTTGATTCCCCGGCTTCTCGAGGACGTCGTCACAGGCCTGCATCAACGCGACAACGGTGTTGTTCATCAATTTAAAAACCACATTCACCGTCTGATGAGGATGCTCAGGGGGAGAGGTTCGTGTCGGTTTCCATCGGTATCGGTCTGTCACCTTCCTCTCCGCTTCACGGACATCAGCGTCAAGGATGGCGAGATGTTCCCAAATGTGCTGTTCGACGCGTTCGAAGTGAGGGCGATTGAATGGAAGGGGAAGAAAGTACTGGAAGTCCCGTTTTTGGATGCTTATTCGGACACGGTATGTGTCAAATGCCTCTTTACTCAACCAATCGAAATCGGACCACAGCTTGCGAGAGTTGGGATCAAAAGCTATGCCTATTCCGAGGACAGATGAGCGTAGAGGGTGACGAAGGAAGAAGCAACGTAGCTCCCGTTCCAACAGCACATGACTGGAGGTGACCAACCGGCGGAATCGCGGATACGCGACCGAGAATGAGACCAGAGATTCAGAGAGAAGATACCTAGACAATTCAAGCAGAACGTCGTCGTTCAGAATCGTTATAAAGCAGGGAGGTGACCAGTCGAGTAGTGGCGAGTCAAGTAACGGCGAAAGGGGCTCGTCAAGATCATGGTTTCCGTTGAGGATACGTTGGACGGGTAAGTCGGTAGAACCGTAAGGACACCGCCTGCAGTGCCACTTGGAGATTAAGGTGAATGTCGAATGCCATCTCGGGTTTACGGTTTCGATTCGGCGCAATGGTATCTTGACATCTTTGCGGTGACTTGACGATACTCGTCCAGCGTATGTCTCGCTGGAGTTGCCGTTATGGCGAGATGGGGTCGCGTTCCAAATTCGCTCGAGCTGTTCTTGTGATGTTGCCTTAGACACATCCAGCTCGTATCGTACCGAGATATGGTCGCCAATGTCGACGACTCGCCCGTCGGACTGCTCGACCTGCGAACGTAAATGAGCTGATAACAAAGCATAACCAGCGCAAACTCACCTTGGTACTAGAGAAGAATGTGAGAAATTGCAGGAAGAGACCGCGCAAAGTCAAAGCTGGAGTATATCTAACCTAACATTGAGAAATGCAGCACTAAAATGACGGATATACTTACCCTCCGGTATATCCCAATTCTAACTCGTCCTGCTCCTTCAACAAATCACAGCAGATCCAATTCCCGTTCAAATTAGGGTGTTTAATCCCCGCAACACTCGAGAAAATCATAGGTGGTGACGAAGGCTAGGCAGACTTGAACGTTAGCTTAGGCGGAACATTGGCAGGACCGGTGCCTCTGCCGAGGGAACGCTCACCCAATGGTCGGGAAGTTGTACGTCGAAGTGAAGCGCCAAGTCTTTCCAGGGCCCGCTAGGTGGTGTGAGGATTAAACAGAGTTTTTGAATGTTCGCATCGTCGATGAAGACGGTTACTCCGGGATATGGGGATTCCAGTAGCTCAGCGAGGTCATGGTGAAGACGAGAAAGGAGTGCCCGTGGCAGAGGCATTAAGTAGAAGTCAGCAGATCTTCCTGTAGGTCTCTTCGGAATGCGGCGGAGGATGCCTTCTGACACGTTGTGGGCGCGTTCCTGTCAAACGCGGGAAGAACGGAAGATAGAACAGTTAAATTCCAGACAAGGCAAGTATACAACGCACGGTTCATGAAATAGGGGAGATCGACTTATAAAGCGCTTGAAATAGCACCTGGCCATCATCTCCGTCGGAGTCCGACCTCTGGAATTTGGAAATGGAGGTATGTACAACAAAATATTACTTATAGCAAGGTGAATGGAAAGGAAAGGAATCGACGGGATGGTCATACATAGCACTTGGTAGTATTAGAATCAGTAATATCCATTAACTAGTACCTGCACGTGCTGGCAGTCAAGTGTTCGAATGCGCCCCAGAAGCGTGGACAGTGGTCCTGGAGGCTAGTTGCTCGGCGAGAGGTAATCATCACTTCCACCGAGGCCATGTCGACGAGTGCATCCGGGCCAGTCTCGAAGACGCTGTTATTGAGGAGAAGGAGAACTTACCCGGTACTAGTCACGCAGTAATTCTCAAAGTCATACAAGGCAGCAAAAGTAGCGCGGTTCACAGTGATAAACGATTTCATGAAAATCTCACAAGAGCAGGAGTGGTTCTGATGGACGCCCACAGACTCGAGGTCCAGGTAAAACCTGGATTAAATTTTTGGTGATCTTCCGAGTGACCAGCGTGTATTGTGCCATTTATCCATCCAAGATTGTGATGAAGAGCTTTCCAGGTCGTGGTGTACTAACTGCTGCTGAGCGCTCAGTGCTCAGTTCCCCTAACCCCTCACCGGGAGAGGTTCGGGTGTCCAGCTGCTAGTAGGGCCGTCCCAGCGTGATCTTGCGGACGGCCTCAGATCCGTCATTGCAAGATATAAGTTGTTACGAAGGACGATGACGAAGAGTGAGTGAAGTTTCCGCCCGACGGCGCTCCAGGGGCGTGTGCGGGTGACCATTTGCTCATTTTCGTCTTCGTCTTTTGTGGTGGTAGGGTTATTATCAGGATATGGGCCATCGAAGTCACGGTGTAAGAGGGCGAGTGTGTGATATGCTGACCTGAGAGCTCAGGCCTGCTCAGGCTCGTTGACGCGCGGAATTGGCGGACGGTGGATAGTCGGCACGAAGGGCTGAAGTGATTGAGAAGAGGCCATCAAGGTAAACGTCATCGAATGACGTTTCTTGACCACCCAGAGAATTTCGATGGAAGCTGTGCCGAGATATTGTTTAGCATCCACCATAAGAATTTCGATGGAAGCTGTGCCGAGATATTGTTTAGTATCACCATATAACGACTTTGAAGACAATCGTTCAGAATGTATATGGACGTTGCTCTCATGAGGTGACTGGTAGCCAACTTCGTCCATAGTCTCGGAAAAAGTAGTTTATTCACTGCCACACTTCCTGTGGAACCTACCTCTCTTGAAAACGACTGGCAAAACTGAAGATTGAGAAGTTGCGTGAAGTTAGTTGGCGAGGATGTAAAAAGCTTGTGATGGTTGCTGTTGCTGTCTTGTGAGATTTGGCCAACCAGCATCCACCTGCGCAAGCGCATCTGACCATCCCCCAACGGCCCGACCGCGAGGGCAACAGAGAACGAGCAACAAGAAAGTCAAAACAGTAAATAACGGAATGGTATTGTGGGACGAGAAAAGAATACATGGAATACATGGAAACAGGTGGCCTAGTATACGTCGAATGACATTTTGGCCAACATATCCCAGTCATGCTGCGGTCTAATCGGCGCAAGATCTTCTACACCTGTCGCCCACTCGATGCTCCGGGATATGTTCAACGGATAATGTATATAGCTTCCATCACCCTTCTGGACATGTCCCCTATTATCATCAATCCTCTTCTGCAAATCGGCGGGCAGAGAACCATCGCGAATGTTCATGTCATAACGGCCAGACCAGTCCAAATCAATGACCTGCAACTTGCTCTTCTCATCGAACAAGACATTCGGACACCGCAAATCGCCAAGGACGTAGCATGAAGTAACTCCAATACACCTTCAATATGTTGGCGAGCATCTGCGGGGGGTTTCAAACACGACGGGATATAGTCCATCATGACCATAAGTATAGAACCGAGCGACAGTCCAGGCTGTTGGTAAGAATGGTCGGCGGGTGGGGCATTATCGTTGCTGGGTATAGGACCACAATACCAAAGCTTCGGCGCATGACCATAGTCGGCGAGGAACTCTTGGACCTCTCGGCCATATCTTGTCACAAACTTGACCATGATATCTGGAGAATTGTCGTCGCCGAGAATCTTTGCTTGGTACGTGACGCAGGCCACATCATCTTCCAACGTCCTCGTGTAACGAAAGGAGACCTTTTTGCCATTTGCAGGATAGAAAGTCGGATAAGGGTAGAAGCGAGAGGGGTCAGGTTCAAGCGAGACGGTGTGGGCGGTATCGATGGCCTCGTAGAAGTCTCGAAGTTCAAGAAGGCATGTACGGAGGGCCCCCAAGACTCGCGCAAAGCGGTAGACCCGAGCGTCCTCCTCCGTGGAGGAATGTCCAAGCCACATCATGTCGGTTAGCCTCTGTACAATGATTTTGTCAGTGAATATACCGCCGAGGACACACAGCCAGGGACCACCCCCAGCTAACATCAAAGTGGGGCAACAGCACTTGTCGCGAACATCTGCTCGCTGGACAAGATTCAGCAAAAAGTTTCAAGGCCGAGTGACTACAAAATGGGACGTACATCTGTTTGAATCCATGATTGCCTCATGCTGATACCGGCTTGAGTGGACGGATCACAGCCGCCGTCACCGAGTTCTCGCTGTAGCTCCATGATGAGAATGGGAATCCAAACACCGTCCACCAATACTACTGCAACGCCATCGGCGGAGGTTCCGTCATCATTTGGCTCCATGTCGATGTCAATACCCAGAAGTGTTGGCAATTTCTTACCCATATCCCATAGTTGCTTGGATGTGCCGATGGCAGAGATGAGACGCATCAACTTCTGGGTTTCTAAGATAGCGGCCTCCGTCGGTGTGAAGGAAGAAGGGTCGCTGACGAGTCGGATGAAATTGTCGAACACGGGGTGAAATATTTGCACTGGAGGGGCAACAGTTGAGAAATGGAGGATTGTCCGGATATCGCCCATCGTGGATGGCTTGATCTAGACGACCCTGGGCGAGAGCATATTCCTTAGACTTGGCTGCGTGTGACGGCGGTTTTCCTGGGGTCGAAACAATCGTGCGATAGCCTGTAGTAACGTCAAAAAAGCCCGCTGATAACAAAACGGGGGGTCATTCACGCTGGATCTCGGGAAGCTCGGTAGCCGCATCATTGACTTCGTCCTGCTCCTCGTCCACGCCTCCGCTTTGATAGGTGCCCTCAGCAGTGACAATCAAGTGGATTACGTCGTCGTTGTCGAGCCTTGCCAAAGTCTTGACGAAGCTATGGGTACGGTTGATACGTTGAAAGTAATGTCGGAATTTGGCGGGGTCAATGCTTTCCATCCATCCATCTTCGCATGTAGCCATCAAAAGCTCCTGTTTGGGCGTAAATTCATACTCGACTTAGAGAGAGGGGTGCCACTCACCTTCCAAAACTCAATAGTCCATGTCTTGGCTTTAAATGCAAAATGCTTCCACAAAACATTTGTAAATAGACCCGTGCAGTCTTGAGATAGAGCATCGAAGAGTTCGCGAGGGACATTGACCCGGCAAGGTTGTTCCGAACGTTGGGATGCAACCGGTCGAAGAAAAGCCAATTAAATTTGACAGGGGAAGAGTCCTCTTGAGTCGCGGTGACCAGCTGAGGGCTCACAGCAGCTGCGGCTTTTGACTGTGGTTTCTGCATGATTGGAGAAAGTTGACTACGGCTCGCTTGTCAATGTCAAAGGATAATTATAATACTCACGAGTCACTACTAGTCTCCCGTAGCCAGACCAATAATATCACGTGTCTTTTTGAGAGGGAGAGAGGCGACAGTGATAAGTCACTACAGACTCCAGAGTTCGAAAATACTTTCCCACCTTCACGTGCGGCTGGCTGGGAAACTGCTGGGAAAGCGGCAAGCGCCACTGAGCGCGCGCATTCCTGAGTGTTTGGTTAACGTATTATAAGCTTTTGCTGTTGATATTGGAGGAGATGAAGGAGAGTGATGTTGGATGTTGGTTCATGGTGGAGACGCGGGCCCTGCGCGAGTCCGAGCGCAACGCAACGCAAAAGATCAGTGTTTGTTCCTATTATGATCAGACCCGAAAAAAAGTTGGCAACAACCGACCGCGATCCGAGCACCAGCGACAATGCCCTCCCCATCCAAGGCCGCTAAAGGGTCGAGCAAAAAAGCCAGCCCCACCAAACCAGCCAAGTCGCCCGCGGCCGCGAAACCGGCACGAAAAGAGGTCCCTGCACCCCCAACTGTACCTGTACCTGTACCTGCTGCAGCTTCGGATTCGGAGGAAGAAGATGAGGATGAGGACAGCGACGACGAGGGAGTTGATGAGGAGGGTATGAAGCGGCTCATGGATGCTCTTGGGGATGATGGGCTCGACGACTTCGATCGAGAGCAGCTGAGGATCGCGTTGGGCGACGAAGACGAGTCGGACGAAGAGGATTCGGAGGACGGGGATGGGGATGGGGAAATTGCGTCTGATGACGGTGATGAGGTCTCGGAGGATGGTGATGAGGTCTCGGTGGATGGTGATGAGCAGGAGAACGACGAGGATGAAGATGAAGATGAAGAGGATGTGGAGGAAGGTGTCCTTCTGGAAGACGTCGACGGGGAGATTGATGAAGACGCTGTACCTCGGCAGAAAATCGAAATTGATAACAAGGTATGTGCCTCTCTCCCTGAATTCCTCTGCTGCTACTAATAGAATGTACTCACCGTCGTTGACTTTTAGGTTGCTCTGGAACGGATTCGGGAAACCATACAACTGGACCCTTCGTTCCCATGGACAGAGACCTTGGTGCTCACATACCCCCAAACAATAGACGTCGACGTGAACGACGATCTGAACCGCGAACTTGCTTTGTATGTCCTTCGCTTCCCCATCCATGCCCAAATTTTTCTCTCACTTACCGACATTCTTTCTCTAGCTACAAACAAGCTCTGCACGGCGCAGAAACAGCCCGGAAACTCGCTGCAAGGCACAAGTTCCCCTTTACGCGCCCCGCGGACTATTTCGCCGAGATGGTCAAGACTGACTCGCACATGGAGCGGATACGACAGCGTCTGCTTGACGAGTCGGCCGGGATCAAGAAGAGCGAGGACAAGCGCAAGCAGCGGGAAGGCAAGAAGTTCGGCAAGCAAGTGCAGGTCGAGAAGCTCAAGGAGCGTGAAAAATCGAAGAAGGATATGGAGGAGAGGCTCAAGGGTCTCAAGCGGAGTGCGTCTTGATTCATCTTTGCCCCCGTCGGCCTTGATGATTGACCATTGACCCTGTGTGTTTGTCACAGAGCGAAAGGACGTCCTCGACAATCCACAAGCGGGCGACGACGACTTCGATATTGCCGTCGAGGACGCCATCGCGGACCGGCCGGCGAAGCGTGGCAGAGGTGCTGGAGCCAGCGGAGGCCGGGGTAGCCGCCAGGCGCGTGACTCGAAGTACGGCTTCGGTGGTGCCAACAGGAGGTCAAAACAAAATACGAGAGAGTCCACGGACGACTTTGGCTCGTCAAGAGGCAGAGGAGGCGGCCGAGGTAGGGGTGGTGCGAGAGGCGGACGGGGCGGTGGGGGTGGTGCACGGGGTGGCGGCAGCAAGCGCCCAGGGAAGGACAGGCGTATCGCCGCCCGCAGCAAGTCATAGGCTCTGAGCATCTCTGCTGCTCTGCTTGTTGCAAAACGATATGACTGCTTACTTACGAGGCAACGCAGAACAATTGAAGCGTCTTCCGCTGGTACAAGTACAGGCGCCTCCCTCCCTAATTTATTTGGCAAATAACTGCATTGAAAGAGCGCGACACGCGTGGATACCAGAGAGACGGGTTCAGAAGATACGCAGCAAACTTGACATGACGGGGACAACTCAATTGATCTCAGCACTCGTGAACTTCGTCCTAGCAAGACCCACGCGACTGTTCGTCGTGTCGAACACTGTATAGAAACGTTGCAAGAATACGAAACCGTCTAAAGGTCAAGACCGCGTCAACAATTCGGAGAATGCGCACAATTGATTGGAAGCGACGTACTGATGAAATCCAGACCAGCGCCACTGGGATGACCCATGTCGGCAACGATGAGGTATATCTTGTCCTCTTCGCCTCCGATGGCGTCATTGAGCTTCCGCGGCCAGATTTGGGCGTTTGGGGTGAGTTCATACGTTTCCTAGAAAGTTCTCGTTAGCGGAAGGCTTGTCGAGATCCAGGAGAAGGACTCACGGAACCGATAGTGAAGAACAGACTTTCCATACTCGCGAACTGATCTCCGGTCACAGTGAACATTCCCGTAGCCCTGGCAGGGGCAGCAGATCAGTGGAGTCATTATGGCCAACTCGTTCAACTGCAGAACGACCCACTCGTCTTCTTCTGCACCAGTTACGCGACAATACGACTTGAATGCATCCGACGCGAGGAGCAGGAGGGTTGTGCCAGTATCCACGATACCAGCCGAAGACCTCAGGAGCTGCACACTATCTCCATACGTCAGGTCCTGGTCAACACCCCAATATTTATCCGCTGGCGAGATCTGGGTGATCGTGGCGTAGTCGATTGAACCCGTAAACCTGGTGATACGGTCAACGTTTCTGACACAGAAAGGAATAATTGTGGCGCACTTGGCAGTATCCGCGGCTCCGAACGTGATTTCTCCATTTGCGATTGCAGAGGAACTGGGGATGTAGGACATTCCGATGGCGGCGGTTGGGAGGACTCCGTCTTTGAAGAGATTCTGGGTGACGGGAGTAACAGCTGTTTTCGATGTAGATCCTGAATAACGCATTCATTTCTGAAGCACAGGGATAAAGGGACTCAGAAATGGCAAACCAGTTGTCAGGTCCACAGGCCCTACCCTGGCAGCATAATATCAGCACCATATGGACGAGTCAAAAGAGTGGCCTTACCCTAGAATTCCATCGACGCCGCTGAAACCCCGGGCGCTGGTAGCAACACCGATGGTTTGCTTCTTAGCGACTAGGTTCCCACCCAGCGTGACCTGGTCTGTATCTGTGACACGTCCTAGTCAGGGAAGTTGCCTCAAACGAGAAAAAAACGCGCATACATTCAGTCCCAATGACGACACCCGACCCATAGGAGATATCCTGCGTTTGGTAGGTGAACGCGTGGAAAAGTCAATTCCGGGCCCATGTGCCTACAATCGTTTTGTCGTTGTTGATGCTAGTGCTGCTTGGCCGATAGTCCTTGTCGGCACCGACCCAGCTGAAAAGTTCGTCCCATATAGCACGGCATGTTAATCAAACCGGGTAACGTACGTGTTCGAACTGCCTAGAAATCGTCGGCGGTTAGGCCCAGGAACATTGTATCAGACTCGCAGCACGGACCCATATCCAGGAGAAGTGAGAACGTCGTCGGGGGTTCGCCAATGTTGACAGGCACAGTATACGCGACAGCTGGAGAGCAAATAACATCAGGTAACGCACACATATGCGCTGAAAACACAACCTGCATCAGTCGCGTCAACCAAGTTGCGTGCGCTGGCGTTGCCACGGGCTTTCTTCTTCTTGGAGTGGAAAGCGTCGGGACCATGTGCGTGCACACCGGAAAAGAGCTTTTGAGCACGCGCCCGGTCGCGTGCCAGGATCTGTTTGGCATCGTGGATGATGCGAGTTTCAAAGGGAATGGCATTGATAACAAAACGGGACATTGAGCGAAAAAATGCGAAGGGTCCGGGAGGTTGTGGGGGAAGGAAAGCGATCTACCGGATGGCTTGGTCCCTTCAGTTTTATGGGATCTTCAATCTCTGACATCATCTGGACTGAGGTTTATAAATAGCTCCTCCGTTTCGACAGGAATGTGTCGCAACTGACGAAATTCACGCTTCAAACGCTCAAACGCGTTTTTTCGCTTCAATACTCGCGCCTGAGACCTATGCACATGAGATATAGAAAAGGACACTGTCTTCAAAAAGGCTGATGCTAAGACAAGATGACAAGGGTAATTTGCAACCACCGTAGTACCGTGTGGCGTCTCTGATTGATCCATAATCAGGGAACTGATTTGATTAGTCTAAACGAGATTACTGAAGGAGAGTTTTGTGCGTTCTGAACGTTGAAATCTAGACCTGTTGGAACTCCTGAGACTGAGAGTTGTAAACAAGCCGTAGACCGTGGTAACTGGTTGAATAGTGCCGGCCCATTGCCGATATCCGAGCCGGTGTCGCGTGGCATTACCACATAAGTAAAAGTCTTGGCTTGCCGGCAACTTCAAGGAATCGGGAATCCTGGTCACGGTCTCTCTCTTCTCTCTTACTTGCCAATGATATCTGGACATGATCTTTCGTTGCTTCATTCTCCCTTATAACATCACAGGCTGGCACATCTGACGCTTCGAATGGATCTGTCTCGAGATCCCGCTTTACGGACTACTAAACTAAATCATCGGAGAATCCTGCGAAACGATACTGTGAACTTCATCCTTGTGAACGGCTTTCCATATTCAAGGTAAAATCCCTGCAGGATCTCGACTTTCCCAACTTTCTCCAACACTGCGCCGTTCAACAGCAACCTATCAGCACATAGATCATGTGTCAACGCTCTTGTGTTCTCGTCTCGTGACGGTCGCTTTTTGGCAAGCGGAGGCGATGGTATGCTAAGTGAGGGTTATGTTTCAAGTGAACCAGGAATGAAAAGTATTCTGTAGACTTTCGAACGTGTATTTGGGATTTCCATCAAGACGACGTGACCAAGTCCGTTGCCTCCCTTCGGGGTCCCAGGGTACTTGCATTTTGCCTCTGTAAAGCTTTATGGAGAACTTGATACACTACACAATTTATCGCAGGGAAACATTTTCACGTTAGCGTTTTCTGCGACGAACCGTTATCTTTACTCGTGCGTGCCTTTTCCTGTTGTGCGATGCTTGCATGACATAGTTCCACCAAAGAGGAGGCACGGATGAAACGGTCTTGAAGTACGACATTTCTAATTTGGAGGCTTATCTCGACGCGACATCAACGAGATCACCGAACCAAACTTTCCGAGAACACGACGTATGTATAGTTCTTTCAAGGCAGTCTTGCGCGCGATTTTCATTTCTCTTCGAAGGACACCATTAGAGGAATCACCTGTCACCCCTACCAGGAGGAAGTATTTCTCAGTGCCAGGTAAGAATCAACGTTGGCCGAAGGCCCAGCCTGGATGTTATTTACTGAAAGTTAATATTCCGTACCAGCCAGGACGGCCGCATTTTGCTTCACGATGGACGCGAAACGGGGGGACTTCCTCGCGCCCAAAACACGCTACAGCTGAGATCTGAAGCGACTGGTGTGCAGTATCACCCCATGATGGAACATGTCTTCGTTACGAGCGACAGCCATGGTAATGTCTGTCTGCGCGATACCCGGATGGCATTTGGGTCAGCCTCGACCAGGACCCGTGACGGAGTAGTACAAACGGTGCGTCACTCCCGAATCTCCACGAAGTATGCCCTTATTTGCCTGACTGCAGTATCATACAATACTCAGTCGAAAAGACACAGTACATCTGAGTAAACCGGAAGCAAGCAGTGTGACATTTGACCGAGATGGTATGGTAATTAACTCCCCTCTTCCTTTACAAATACTCAGGTGTATTTCACTCTAGGTACCAAGCTAGCTGTAACGATGCTTGTAAGGTTTCATTGCAACTACTTCGAATAGGCTTGATATGGATACCGTTCCAGCATTACCTCCCGACCATATATGGCCTTTCGGATCCAGTCCCACTCGCCGTCTGCAGCGGAAAAAATCTTCCGAACGGGACGCCCATCTCTCCACCAGAAACAGGCTTCTCCAATTCCTGCACAATAAAGGTCAGTCTCCGTGACCTCCAATGCATACTTCCTCATTCACCCAGATAAATTACGCAGCATGGCGCATTTGGTGGCGCAGGGCTAGACAGCGACGAGTTCTATTCCGCGGGCTCTGAAGATTTCAGAGCCTACGTCTGGAGGATACCGCCACTTTCCCATCTTGCTGATCGGAGGGTAGAGGTAAGCTTTGATGAATGGACTTCTCGAGAATGGCCGAATACGATTGGTGTGTGTCGTTGATCCTCTTTCTTAACATCTTCTCAACTATCTATTGTGTAGCATTCGTTGAAGGCTATGGCAGACCTCGATATATTCCTGTCGATCTGTCAACTCCATTTTGTCGTCTGACAGGTTACTTGTTCAGCATTCCGTATGTTTTTCAGCTGAATCTATTAACGCAGGTCACAAATCCATTGTCAACGCTACGCTTTTTCACCCCCATCTACCTCACATTGTCACTTGTGGTATCGAAAAGGACATCATCCTACACAGTCCAACTCCCGCTTCGCCTTGTGTGCCCAATCTCGAGCGCGCTTCCACCGACGTTCGTGTTCTGAGCACTGAGGACGATGAGGATCGATCGGGATACATCCATGCGCTCGCCGGATTTGATTCTCCTGGAGATTCGGAGACATCGACTATTAGGATGTTTGATCAGTAAGTTCTTGGTTTGCAGAGGATGATATGGATGCTGAGCTGTGAGCCGTGCACCCCAACAGTATATTGCGGGAAGAAGGAGGGGTCGATGTCTTTGGTGTGAGAAGATGGAGAGGTGGTTCTGACTCGTCAGACGACGATGTGGTTGATGTTGACGAAAGTGACGAAGATTCAGTTATGACATAGCTCTGCTAGTGCATCGCAGGGTAGTGGCGGTCCATATCTGAAGATTGAGAAGTTACGTGAAGTTGGTTGGCAAGGATGTAAAAAGCTCGTTGTCAATGCTGTCTTGTGAGATTTGGCCAACCAGTGTTCACCTTCGCAAGCGCATCTAATCATCCCCAAACCACGAGGGCAGCAGAGAACGGACAGCAGAGAACGAGCAACAAGAAAGTCAAAACAGTAAATAACGGAATGGTATTGTAGGACGAGAAAAGAATACATGGAATACATGGAAAGAGGCGCCCTATACGTCGAATGACATTTTGGCTAACATATCCCAGTCATGCTGCGGTCTAATCGGCGCAAGATCTTCTACACCTGTCGCCCACTTGATGCTCGTGGATAGGTTCAACGGATATCGTACATAGCTTCCATCACCCCGCTGGACACGTTCCCTATTATCATCAATCCTCTTCTTCAAATCGGCGGGCAGAGAACCATCGTGAATGGCCATGTCATAGCGGCCAGACCAGTCCAAATCAATGATCTGCAACTTGCTGTTCTCATCAAACAGGACGTTCTGATGCCGCAAATCGCCAAGGACGTAGCCTTCAGGATGAAGTAACCTCAATACACCTTCAATTTGTTGGCGAGCATCTGCGGGGGGTTTCGGACACGACGGTATATAGTCCATCACAACCATAAGTATAGGACCAAGCAACAGTCCAGGCGGTTGGTAAGAATGGTCGGCGGGTGGGGCATTATCGTCGCTGGGTATGGAACCACAATAACGAAGCTTCGGCGCATGACCCTGGTTGGCGAGGAACTCATGGGCCTCTCGACCGTATCTTGTCACAAACTTGACCACGATATCTGAAGAATTGTCGTCGCCGAGAATCTTTGCTTGGTAGGTGACGCAGGCCGCATCATCTTCCAACGTCCTCGTGTAACGAAAGGAGACCTTTTTTTCCATTTGCAGGATAGAAAGTCGGATAAGGGTAGAAGCGAGAGGGGTCTGATTCAAGCGAGACGGTGTGGGCGGTATCGATGGCCTCGTAGAAGTCTCGAAGTTCAAGAAGGCATGTACGGAGGGCCCCCAAGACTCGCGCAAAGCGGTAGACCCGAGCGTCCTCCTCCGTGGAGGAATGTCCAAGCCACATCATGTCGGTTAGCCTCTGTACAATGATTTTGTCAGTGAATATACCGCCGAGGACACACAGCCAGGGACCACCCCCAGCTAACATCAAAGTGGGGCAACAGCACTTGTCGCGAACATCTGCTCGCTGGACAAGATTCAGCAAAAAGTTTCAAGGCCGAGTGACTACAAAATGGGACGTACATCTGTTTGAATCCATGATTGCCTCATGCTGATACCGGCTTGAGTGGACGGATCACAGCCGCCGTCACCGAGTTCTCGCTGTAGCTCCATGATGAGAATGGGAATCCAAACACCGTCCACCAATACTACTGCAACGCCATCGGCGGAGGTTCCGTCATCATTTGGCTCCATGTCGATGTCAATACCCAGAAGTGTTGGCAATTTCTTACCCATATCCCATAGTTGCTTGGATGTGCCGATGGCAGAGATGAGACGCATCAACTTCTGGGTTTCTAAGATAGCGGCCTCCGTCAGTGTGAAGGAAGAAGGGTCGCTGACGAGTCGGATGAAATTGTCGAACACGGGGTGAAATATCTCGACTGGCGGGGCAACAGTTGAGACTGGACGATTTGCTGGATAGCGCCCATCGTGGATGGCTTGATCTTGACGACTCTGGACGAGAACATATTCGGTAGACTTGGCTGCGTGTGACGGCGGTTTTCCTGGGGTCGAAACAATCCTGCGATAGCCTGTAGTAACGTCAAAAAAGCCCGCTGATAACAAAACGGGGGGTCATTCACGCCGGATCTCGGGAAGCTCGGTAGCCGCATCATTGACTTCGTCCTGCTCCTCGTCCACGCCTCCGCTTTGATAGGTACCCTCAGCAGTGACAATCGAGTGGATTACATCGTCGTTGTCGAGCCTTGCCAAAGCCTTGATGAGGCGATTGGGAAGGTAAATACGTTGAAAGTAATCACGGAATGTAGCATCGTCAATGCTTTCCATCCATCCATCTTCGCATGTAGCCATCAAAAGCTGTTCTTTGGGCTGTGCCACGTAAATTCAGACTCGACCAAGAGCGAGGGGTGCCACTCACCTTCCAAAAGTGAATTTTACTTTTCTCGGCTTTGAATACAAAATCTTCCCTTAAAGCGGTAACAAATAGATCTCGGCAGGCCTGAAAGTCATCATTGAAGAGATCGCGAGGGACATTGACCCGGCAAGGTTGTTTGTTGGGATGCAACCGGTCGAAGAAAAGCCAATTTAATTTGACAGGGGAAGAGTCCTCTTGAGTCGCCTCTTGAGTCGCGGTGACCAGCTTAGGGCTCAAAGCAGCTGCGGCTTTTGCCTTTCGTTTCGTCATGATTAGAGGAAGTTGACTGCGGCTCGCTAGTAGTCAAAGGATAATTATAATACTTTCGAAAATACTTTCCCACCTTCACGTGCGGCTGGCTGCGCCGCACGCATTGCCATTCAAGAATCAATTTCAGCGGTTTGAATTTCGGGAAATCCCGCGGTCGTTCAGTAATGTGGACCTCCCCGCGTAACAATAGACAATAGACTACAGGCATCTGTAAGCCCTCTATATACTAGGTGTATATTCATTCATTACACAGCGCTCGTCTCATGGAATGCCCTCACAGTCCTCCATGCCTAGGCCTTTGCTCAGAGATATCATCCCAACAGCGTTCTATGAAGGCCCACTGCACGTCGGAGATAAATGACTTCGCAGGGCGACGCGGCTTCGTGCCCCTGTGCAGCTCGATGACGACCTGCGCGTCGGTGCGGATGTAGCGGTATGGGATACGTCCTGAGAGTACCTGCAATGATAGCATTATCACCCAAATGACCTAAATGGCTCCTCAACGCACCTCAAGCATGACACTTCCAAATGAATAGATGTCGCTCCGGGTACTGACCTTGAGGGGTTCTCTGCCCTCCGTATTGGTGTCGCCGACGAGGCGGTAAAGCAGTGCATCGGCCCAGCGCACGGGCCACCGATCGTGGATGTAAAATAGGAAGAACCCTGGAATTCGGCGACAAGGCTGGACAGGCCAAAGTCGCATACACATGCCTTGCCTTCGTCGGTTATGCAGATGTGTATCTCCTGTCTCTCATATTTTTTCCTGTCAAGTCAAGCACGGCTGGGGAAGGGTTGGAAGGATCTCCTGTCATATCACACGTATGTCAGAGATCGTGAAAGTCACTTCAAACGACGCATCAACACACACCAAATCCATCATCCGCAGGAGGCGTCGGAGGCCTGTCGTCCGAGAGTAATGGCGACGGACTCCGTAGGATCTCAGCTGAAGAGGGTTGGCAGGAGTCCGGGCGTAATGATGAAGCCGTCGTCACAGTCGTCATGTCTGAGTGTTTGTGTAACGAAGGACGATGACGAAGAGAGAGTGCCTTTCCGCCCGACGGCGCTCCAGGGGCGTGCGCGGGTGACCATGTGCCCATTGTCGTCTTCGTCGTCTGTGGTGGTAGGGTTATTATCAGGATAGGCTATGGGCCATCGAAGTCACGCTGTAAGAGGGCGAGTGTGTGAATCAATGTGATATGCTGACCTGAGCGCTTAGCGCTTAGCGCTCAGGCCTGCTCAGGCTCGTTGACACGCGGAATTGGCGGACGATGGATAGTCGCCACGAAGGGCTGAAGTGTTGTTATCCATTGTTCCCATGCATATGGGGAAGAGGTCATCAAGGTAAACGTCATCGAATGGATGCGCGTTTCTTGTCCACCCAGCCACCCAGAGATTCAGAATTTTGATGGAAGCTGGTGGGAAGCTGTGCCGAGATATAGTTTACATGTATATGTACAGACCTTTCGGAACCGGTGATTTTTGCCAAATTCAAAATTGTGAGTAAATCAATAAATGTAATTAAGTATAGGTGCAGTGTCTCACTGGAAAGATCAGTACCAGATGCTCCTTGTGCGATGGATGGGGACCATCTCAGCCGTGGCAATACCCTCTATCTTCTCCTCTCCGCTTTCTACTTTCTTCGCTAGATCCCACAGATAGAAATCAATCAACACGCTGCTGACGTTTCTTGATTCGTTGCCTCCATCTTCACCAAACAAGCGCAGAATTTCTTCCCTTACCCTCTCGACAGCGACGATGCTCGCAGCCCGCAGGCTGACCTCCTCTTTCGATCCAGACTCAAGCAGTGTACCAGACTGGAGAAGTGTGATCAAAGAAGGAGGGTATGTCAGAATACGGAGGTGGTGCAGGATCTGGGGCACACGATAGTCTGCGAACATCGTGAGCTGCTGGATCTGTGGTCCGCGTCTGCCCGGGAATATGGGATGTGTGGATGTAGGGATTGCAGGAAAGAAGGCCGCCCATGTTTCCGCAACGAGGATTTGAGCTCTCTTCCAGAGGCACACTTTCTTGCCGTCGTAGATGACCTCGTCTTGGTACGAAGGGAATGTTTCGGTAACCATTTTCACCAGCTGAAGAGCGGTGCCTTCATTGTTGTGTCGCCGTTGAAACTCTTCCAGAAAGCCTTGGAATGAGCCACCGAAGTCCTATCAAGTGCGGGGTTGAGGTCAAATGAGACATAGGTGTGTTACTGAAATAAGACACACTTGACATATAATCGTCCCGACCTCCCTCATGATCGCTATTCGCTCCCGAACCAGAGGAACAGTCTCGGTGGACTGTTCTGCTGGGCGGAACACATGCTCGATCACGGAGTCAGGACACAGGGCCTCTGAAGAATAGAAATGGGGATCGGTAATGGGGACCTCATCCGCGAGAGCTGCCAATGTTCAATTTCCATGAGGCAAAGGTGGTTGCAAAGAAGCGGGGAAAAGCTCACCCCTGTTGACAGCCGCGACAAGGCTCCAGTAACCCGTCCACACCTTCTTGTCTTCAGAAACCCAACTCTTGTTCCACTCAACACCATACCGTTCCGGGCTGCCCTCCTTTTCAGACCAGAAGCTGAAGTTCAACGAGGAAATGAGGAATACCCAGTTCAAGATCGGTTTATTGTTGGGGTCCGTGGCCACGTAGGGGTCTGACGGTACGATGTGAAGCGGGTGGGTGCGCCACGTACGTGGGGTGTATGACTCTTTTGCTATTTTTTGCCGTATCTGACGTGACACAATAATCGAGTCAATTCTTGGAAAGAATATAAAGGCGCAACATGCTCACATACTGCGCTGCCATCTTGACGCCACCATCGTCGATATGCACGACGTCGGTGGCCTTTGAAGGGAGATACGTGTCAGGCTCTGCCGCATGTTATGTACACTGAAATTTGGGTATCCCTCACTTTGTATGCATTTTCTGAGGTCGAAATAACCGGATTGATAAGCTCCTCGACGCTTTGTCTTTCGAGGGCAACCTTTTCGCCCAGGAAGCCTTCTGGGCTGTTTAAAGACGTTGGGATCTCAGACATGAGAGCAGGCGCAGTGAAATAGTGCGATTATATCAGTAATGGAAATGATTTTATTAGATTGTGCGATCGAATGAACGCCGTCGTCAGCGGCTGCCAGGGGAATACATCAACTTCAACTTCAACGTCGTCTGAAAGTGCCTCAGGCTCGGAACTCAATACTGTGAATGCGATTCCCCAAAGGCATACGTAGACACTCTCTTGCAATCCACAAGCTCAGCACAGATGCTCAAGAGGAAGTCTGATGAATGGTGGAAATCCCAGGCCACGAGGTCGTCTATGCGATATCGCCGGATGTCGATGTCGAACGTGAGCTGTGCAACTCATTGCTTCATATATCGCCTCGTTCACTGTCATGACCAAGATTGACTATGTTGATGCAACTACAACCCCCCCGCGCGCCTCCTGATCATCTTCGCCTTCAGAGCTTTCAGATCCTCTCGCGTCTCCAGCTAATCAAGGAGTTCCAACCATGGCTCACTGCCACACGCGACCACGTCCCCCGGCGACATCACACGCCCCTGGAGCTTCTCTGGGACTGCTTCTCCTTCGGGGCCCCGCTCGGCACGCTCTTAAATCTTTTGGGCTCGCCTTCCCCCACTCATCTCATTGAAAAAGTGGACAACTTCGATTTTGGAATTGCAGTCGAGGAGCGCGAGGATTACTTCGCGAGCTTCATCCAGCGAGTGACTTTACTTGAGGTGCAGGGAATGGTTCCATATGGAGAGGTGTTGAGGTGCGAGGACTTTCTGAGTCCATCATGCTCTGCGTTTGCAAAGGTGCGTGTGGATCGTCGACTATAGGACTGAATATTGTCCAACTGTAGGGTATAATGGACGGACAGGTTCTGAGAACGGTCTATCGCGTGTTGATCACCTTGGAAGAAACTTACCCAGGGTTATTTGTTACACCCTTCAACTCACAAGGACAGAGGCAGGATCTATTTCGGGAGCTAGCGGAAACGGAGAAGGCACATCTATCGATACTGAAAATCGTCCTTGTACGCATTTCTTCACTGGTGAGCATGCATACCCGGCTGAAATTCCTGTAGGACGTCGCGCAAACCCTTTCAGAGGGCTTGGAATTCGCAGAACCATGCTTGGAGTGTCTCCTGGTCAACCGTAGTCGACTTCTCCAGTATCACGAGGAACTTCTTGAGAGCGCTGAAGGCTTTCTTCATCGATCCGTCGAGATCCAGTGGGTGAGGGTGTTCTCTCTTGATGTACGTCCTATCATAACAAGCGATTACTGTCAACATTTACAAGCTACATCTAGGATGATTCCATGCGAACGAAAGTATTCTCCGTGTACCGCTCAATTTGCATCAACTATCTGAGCCTGGCAGAGTTTCTTGAGAAGACCAACTTTCAAGTAAATTTCTTTTTTTCCGTCGTGAAGTATGCCCTACAACACCTTCAAGACTGGACTGCTCGACAGTGCTCGACTTGTGCTTAAAAACACGTCCACCATCATATCGCGCATCGCAACCTACAATAAAATTCTCCAGGTACTTCCACTCTATCTTAGCCTATCGTAAATCTCACAATGTCTTGAGGATATATTGAACGTCACCTCCCCGACGGACGGACCTGCTTTCAACTCTCTTTGCGAAGCGGTGTTTCGTATGGGCAATATTTCTGAGACTATGGACGAAGTTGGCTACCAGCTACGCACCATGAGAGCAACCCGTATCCTCAAAGGGCGAGCGTACCTCTGGACCGCACCCGATCCAGAAGACTTCGGGGTTCTCCTCCTCGACGACTGTATTAACATCAAGCCGGTGCATGCAGCGAAGAAGTACTCAGTGTTCATGTTTGAAACTCTGATGTTGTGTTGCACAGAGGGGTTTGATAGGCGGAAGGCCAAGCAAACTGTTCAGGAGTATCCCATACCTGCATGGCAAGAGGGGCCGGCGTTGCGCAAGACAAGTCCGCTCGACATCGTCCATGTTATTCCGGTCTCGCAACTTGAGGTTGTGTCCTGTCCAGATTGGAGTGCGTTTTCATTCCAAAGAAGAAAGCGGGAGATTAACAATACCTCGGCACAGCTTCCATCGAAATTCTCTGGGTGGACAAGAAACGCGCATTTCATTTGATGACGTTTACCTTGATGACCTCTTCCCAATGGGAACAATGGATAACAACACTCCAGCCTTTCGTGCCGACTATCCATCGTCCGCCAATTCCGCGCGTCAACGAGCCTGAGCTCTCAGGTCAGCACATCACACACTCAGCCTCTTACACCGTGACTTTAATGGCCGATATCCTGATAATAACCCCACCACGACAGAAGACGAAGACGAAAATGGGCACATGGTCACCCACGCGCGCCCCTGGAGCGCCGTCGGGCGGAAAGGCACTCACTCCTCGTCGTCGTCCTTCATTAACCAAACACTCGGACATGACGACTTTGACGACGGCTTCATCATCACACCCGGACTCCTGCCGGCCCTCTTCAGCAACCCAGCTGAGATCCTGCGGAGTCCGTCGCCACTCAGCCTGGCGCATGCGGTACTCTCGGACGACAGGCCTCCGACGCCTCCTGTGGTTGATGGATTTGGTGTGTGTTGATGCATCGTTTGAAGCGCCTTTCACGCCGATCTCTGACATACGTGCGATATGACAGGAGATCCTTCTAACCCTTCGTCTGCCGTGCTTGACTTGACAGGGAAAATTACGAGAGACGGGAGATACGCATCTGCGCATGGCGGCTTCTCCGATGTATGGAAGGGCGCATGGCAGGAGGGAGACCGTGTGCAACATGTACGTCGGCTCACCTATCTTGATGACGATCGAAATCGAGTTACTGACTTTTGATACCAGGTGGCCGTCAAAGTCCTGAGATCAAGGATAGACGATCCAGAGATGGAAGAAAACATGATCAGGGTGAGCATTGGCTTTGGCCTTTTACCAACATAAATAAAAGTGTACTCTGCAGAGACTAAGGCGCGAGCTCAGCATCTGGAAGAATCTCGACCACCCGCACATCCTCGGTCTGCACGGCATTGCGTCCGATTTTGGACCCTACTGGTCGATGGTATGCCCGTGGATGGAGCAGGGGAGCGTCAGCAAGCACATGGAGCGGTGTGGGGACATCGTGTCGACGACGGATCGTCTCAAAATGGTAAGTCCTCTGATTTTGCACTGCATCTTTATAACTTTCATGCCATGCTCATTCGATTCTCTCCTAATCCAGCTTAGTGAAGTTGCGGAAGGCCTCTCTTACCGTGCGTCGATTTCGGTCACTGCCCGACCGTTTTGCTCATCATATCCCGACGGTAACATCGCTCTCAATCCCGACAGTGCATGGACGTTCGATCATCCATGGCGATCTCACTGGTGTAAGTCAATTATCAACGTCTCTTTACCGTCATTCATCCACATGACTCCCCATACACTTTCGCGGATAGTCCAACATCCTCATAACCGACGAAGGCAAGGCGTGTCTATGCGACTTTGGCCTGTCCAGCCTTGTCGCCGAATTCCAAGGTTCTTCCTATTTTACATCCACGATCGGTGGCGCCGTGCGCTGGGCCGATGCACTGCTTTACCGCCTCGTCGGCGACACCAATACGGAGGGCAGAGAACCCCTCAAGGTCAGTACCCGGAGCGACATCTATTCATTTGGAAGTGTCATGCTTGAGGTGCGTTGAGGAGCCATTTAGGTCATTTGGGTGATAATGCTATCATTGCAGGTACTCTCAGGACGTATCCCATACCGCTACATCCGCACCGACGCGCAGGTCGTCATCGAGCTGCACAGGGGCACGAAGCCGCGTCGCCCTGCGAAGTCATTTATCTCCGACGTGCAGTGGGCCTTCATAGAAAGCTGTTGGGATGATATCCCTAAGCAAAGGCCTACGGCAGCAGAGGCGTTGAGGACTGTGAGGGCATTCCATGAGATGAGCGCTGTGTAATGAATGACAGGGGCTGGATATATACCTATACAGAGGGCTTACAGATGCCTAGGCTGTAGTGATCTGCAAACGCCGTATTCAATACCGTATTGCCAATTTCCGAGCCAGGGCTGCACGTGAAGGCGGGAAAGTATTTTCGAACTATCCTTGGAAGCCGTAGTCAATGCGATCAACTTCCTCACAATCATGCAGAAAGCTTCACGCCGCGGGGAAGATGACCGACGCCGGACGGTGGCGCCGGAACGACGTACTACGCTCCTTCCCCGATCTGGCATCCTGCGGCGAAGTCAAAGGCAAAAAGGCATATACAGCGACGGAGAGCCAGAACCCGCCGTCCTATGCGCAGACGAAGTTTTCCAAGTCGATTAAGGAGAAGGTAAAGGCCATGCCGGCAACGGGTAGCCCACGGGGCAGTAGCAAGGACGATCAGGGGAGGGACTATGGGAAACTGTCGGGTCGGGGTCGTATCACGTCCGGGTCTATTGGTCCTCTCGGAAGAAATCATCTCACTGCGGTCATAACCCCCACTGTCATAACCCCCACTGTCCATCCACTGTCCAATAAATAAGCAAGAAGTCACAGTAGTAAGTACTAAATTGGAACGCACCCCTATCGGCCACTCCACGATACTCGCAAACCAGTCGCAAACCGCCCAATATGCGGGCAGACTTTACTACCCTACATTCAACTACTCCTCGCCGGGCGAGAAAGAGAGTCTCACGACTCCAACACCCGGCACGCACACGAAGGGCGACCTGGGCATGCCGTGGGGTTTTTATTCATATCTTTCGGGTGGTCTGTAGTATATTCCAAGAATTCACTTGTTGCATCTCCTTTAGACACTGAACGAGCCGCTCGCGGTCTATATTCCAGCTTGATGAGTTCAATTCCATAAAATTTTCTTGATTCAGAAGAGGAGGAGAATGATCAATTGGCGGTCGTAGTTGTCGACCCACCCCTGGTATACTTGGTGAAGTGGGCCGATACTTCGTACGGCATGTCCGAGTTCTACCCTGCTGTCAGGCAGAGCCGCAGACTTTTGTCCTCATCTGCCCAGCACAGATCAACATTGCACACAGATTACGCTCAGCGCTGTTGTTGGGTCGTGTCACAACGCGTCAGATTTGGGCATATATGGCCGCAGTCAGGATGGGCCCTGTCTGAATACCGTCGTGAAACCATACATGGCCAAAAGAGGTGATGATGCAACACGTGAAATGGTAGTTGGCATAGTATACCACCCCTTGCAGTGCATACGACATGTCCTCCATTTCTCCATTGATTAGGACCTTAATCATTTTGTTTACAGCCATTTACATTGAACTTGGCAGTTCCCGAAGATTTTTGATGTATTCCAAATATTTGGACTTCACCGAATTTCGTCCTGTAATCCAACCTGTATCCATCGTTGCTCTACGGCTATGGCCCCTTCCACATCTAAGAAAGCCAAAATCAGTGTTCTCGAGGCTATTGACTCTAGTTTTATTCTGCGCTGCCATTCCTCTATTGAATCTGATTCAAGTAGTTCACTACTTTCATCTGACTTTAACGACGACCTCGATGACATGCCCACACCCGACAAGAATCCTGCGACTGCTCGCACTGCTACCCCTGGGCCAGAATGCAAGGAGCTCGATGAGATAGAGTCCTCTCCACTGCCTGCACCTGCTGCGAACAAAAGGAAACGGAAGAGAAAGTCCAATGGTATACAAACTTTCAAGCTCTCCGATTCTCTTCCAATTTCAACTGACATCCAATATCTTCAGTGCCACCACCAACTGTAAACGAGATAATCAAGATCACATACCTCCTCAGTATCTACTCAGCCACGGAAATGTCAAAGCCGGCATCAAAACGCGAGCCGCGCAACCATACTCTCCAACTCTCGACTGATGAACCCTGGGATACTCTTATGGCACAGCTACTCGTCAAGATCGACCTTTCCCTGAAGCCAAAACAGCTCGAATTCACCAACTACGAACTTATGTTCACCATTCTTCGTGTCGTACCGAAACCTGGAATCAGCCTCGCTGGTGAATCGGACTACAACATCCTGCTAGATCGGGTACGCAATATGACATCGAAGACTCCAACAGTCAATGTGTCGGTTGTTGAGAAGGAGCGGGAAGCAGATAAGGAGAATGAGAAGGAGTCGAAGGAAACTGAAAAGGCGGACAAGAAGAAGAAGGTGCGTGTATGCACTTTCTTCATGCATGCTGTGCTGACCGACTATCCCTAGGCCAAAAAAGATCCTGCAACTCTACCAGGGAATGTCGCAAAGGCCGAGAATGTCCTGGAGCTTCAGAAGCGGTGGACATGCAACCAGCGTCAGGCATCGTGTGTTGGAGTCTATTGCTACGTCAACCCAGGTGACCAATCACACCTCGCTTTGACCCATGAGCGCCTAGACTGTTGGGCATCGGCAATGGTACGTCCTTTCCCTCAGCTGCACTCTTCTTTGTTGCATGTATCCTGTCCAGATGAAGGGCGAAGAATCTGCAACAGTTGATCGGCCACCTAATCATTGTCTCTTTGACCCCCTCTTCTAACATGCTATCTCCTGTACTTCAACGCCGTCAAGAAGCCCAGAAGAACAAGGTCTCACCACCCGCTGCACCTGTTTTCAATTTCACACATCAGAAAAACCCTCATTTGTAAAATGATGTCAATTGTCTGTGATTGACCACAATTAAGCACAATTAATCATAATTAAGCAAGATTGAGTCCTTTTACCCCCCTTGTTCCAATTGACCGAATAAAGAGACCTGATTTTTTGAGGCTGCTTTATTGTGGTCAATTCTGGTCAATTGGCATAATTGAAGAGCATTTGAGAGGAATTATTAGGCAGTGTTATACTACCAAGTTCAAGGAGAAAAGTCACTTAAAAGAGAAAATCGTCATATTAAAGAAGCCTAGACTACTACAAAAATGCAACCAACACTTCAAGCTAAGTATAACATTGGGCCCATGCCAAGATGTCGCGAAGCTGCGCATTGCGGAAAACATCTACTATGGTAGCCTAAGTATGTTTTCTGTACGAAAAAGATCAGTGAGCAGTATCGGAAAAAAAAATAGGAGAAGCGTATGGCTCTTGTACGGTAGATCATTGTGCCGCCTCCCTTGCTGAAACGTCTTCCCATGCGTCAGCATCAACGGTGAATTTTTCAATGATGCTTCCTGGTCTGTGGTAGAGTCTTCTCGGTTGCGTCAGCCAAGCGTGATCAAAAACAACAACAGTGCAGGTGCGCACCGTCATTGTAGTCCAACCATCACATCACCCACCCGAATTTCGCCCAACTGGAAGCAGTAGAGCCTACCAAGTGGACTCCCTCCCCCCCTGTGCACTCCAATAGCCCAGACCTCAGAAAAACTGAAGGAAACAAAAAGTAGTTAAAGTCAGAAAATTCAATGTGATCATGAAACACGACACTACCTTCGCCACTTGGAGTTTTGCCCATACAATCTCCTCCCATGGCAGATATCAGCTTTGGGGTGTGTCACCAGGAATTGAGGCTACACAGCAAGGACAATGGGGCAGGACTTGGAGGGCAAACGACGTTGGAGGCAGCATGGAGGGTGAGAGTGAGAGCAAGTGAGAGTTCAGTGACGTGGCAATATTTTAGTCGGAGTTCAAAATACGATCCCATGATGTGGACGTCTGATGTGTTATTATTATTAATATTATAATATAATAAGTTCAACAATTGGTCGTCAACTACAGGACTCAGGTCGAGTCATCGTCAACTCGTCCAACGTCAACCTTGAAACAACCCAGGGGCTGTGATCAACCCCCGCTCCTTTTCCATGTACCTACAGGCTACAGCCACTGTCACTGTTACTACCAACTGCATCATCACCACAGTCCTATAGGCCCAGATTCCATAGTCCGCAGGCAGCTCGTCAGGCAGCCGCTGTTGCCGCGGGATGTGCTTCGCATGGGTTGCTCTCCTTGCTTTCTTTGGCACTGCATACACAGGCAGGTCCCCGCGGCTCCCCGCATCATACTGCAGCATCATCAGGCTCAAGTTGTCATATGGCCCCTTAGCAGGTGGGGTCCACACGGCATTGTGTTTTTTTTTTTTGTATTTATGTATGTAGAATGTAATGAAATTGTATCTTTATCTCACTCAGGAATGTGAACACCCCCAATTTTTCATGCAATTGAGAAATGCCCTTGGTCAACGCAGCTTAACTGTGCATAATTTTGCTCAATTCTGTTCATGCAACTCAATTTGATTAAGACACATCAAATTTACACAATTATTATGATTTAACCGGAGAGGGTTTTCCTGATGCAATTGGTAGCGACATCACTGATCGTTTCTTTCCACAAGCTCAAGCTCAAGCCCCTACCCTTCAAACACCTGCTCCTCCTCTTGCACCTGCTGCTGTTATCACTACCTATGACTTGCAATCTCCAACCATTCTTCAACCTTCTCGTCTCCCTGGCCAAGACATGCTCCTTTCAGACTTCTGCGACAAGTATGAACTTTCTGCGGCTGTGCTTCAGAAGCTTCGCGACAATGGCTACAATCACGCACGCATTTTACGCTTTGTTACGGCTGATGAACTGAAGTCAATGGACTTCAAACTCGGGGAAATTGCGGCATTCCATGATGCGGTCAAGGCATGGTCTGTCTCTCGTACTCAGTAGATTTTTCGATTTATGTTCCATTGAAATCCCTGTTCCTGTTCCTCACTGTTTCTGTTCGCTCTGTAATATCATTCATTTGCGGCTATTACAGATATCCTGCATGCATAAAGTAACCCTCTGCATCGTCAGGTGTAATTATCTCCAGTACTTCATACATGTCAAAAAGAATGCCGTCGCCATGTGTTGCCCCATAGTAATCCTGGTGGCGTCGGAGGAAGTGCTTGATTTTTGAAAAAGCTTCTTCGATGGGGTTCAGATCTGGAGAGTATGGTGGGAGATACTCGATACGAACACCTGATTATGCATATAGGGTGATTACGGAGAAGTAGCAAGGACTTCAAGGGCTTACCAAATCGGTCAGCAAGTTCAAGAATTGCCGGATCATGGTGAATGCGAGCATTATCCATAACGAGAACACTGAGTGGTCCTGGATATGCCGAACATTTGGGAAGCTGCAGGAGCAGAGTTGTTAGAAAGGCTGTCAGAAATTTCTTCAACATCGTCGCACCACAGTGAATTCAAGAAACTCAATAAACAATGCCTTTGTCATCGAGCCCTCAACAACAGTCCCAGCAACAATCCCATCGAGTGAAAGCAGTGCTTCTGTTGAAGTACGTCGTCCACGGACAAATACCTGTTTTTTCTGTGCTCTCCGACCCTTCCTTGATCTCCCATATTGGCGACCGAGGCTTCTCTCGTCCTTCGAGACCTCATCCAAGAAGCAAAGTTCCTCGGGAGAATACTGGGCCATGCGGCAGATAAATTCAGCGCGGTGTACCTCATCCCGCTCCAGCGCGATCCGCTTGAGCTTCTTGCGACTAACGTTGGCCCTTTCGAGTTCACGGTGGATAGTGATGTAATTTGCGGAAATGAAGCGATTTGTTTCGAGAAGAAGGAGCAGTTCGTCAAGGAAGTAGTCGGGGTTTTGCCGAATGAGCTGGCAGAGATATTGTACATCATCCTGATTGAGGTCCCGAACTTTTCCTTGAAGGCTTCGCTTTCCAGTCACAACATCCCCAGTTTCACGCCAGAGCTTGAGAATGCGATAGAAAGTGCGCTCAGATAGTCGGCAGCAGTCGAGAATATCACGCAAAGCAAGAAGTCGACGTTCATAGAGGCGAATCGCAGCGATTTTGACGTCGCGGCTGATCTTGCGGTACATGACAGTGGCAAAGATACATATATTTGGCTAAGTCCAAATATTTGGAATACATCAAAAATCTTCGGGAACTGCCAAATTCAATGTAAACGGCTGTAAATCTGCCACAAAAGTCTGTATATTGCTACTATTTGAAATTTGGAACTGTAACAGGTGCAACTGAAACAAGTCTCCATGAAACATCGGAAAGAAGAGTGCCTGTAAGAGAAATCGGGGAGGAGAAAGCGGATAGGTCGAGTGGAACTGTGAAGAATGGGCACATTTACCTTAGCGCGAGGTGGAGGGAACGTGCACCATCATCGATGATGGCGCATTTCCAATTGGTGTGCCGGCCAGACCCCGACCTTAAAGTTCATCAAAGCACTTTAAAGCGCCGCATATGGGCATAAAGTGCTTTAAGGTTTACTTTACATCTTTGAGCCTTTGGCTTTCCGGCAACACTACTTAGCATTGTGATCAACTGTGAAAGGGGTGCAGGCGAAGTGGTCGTTCGGGTGCGGTTGACCACATGTGTGTACACATTTGGCCGAGATTTACAGAATCCAACGTCGGATTCCATTGGATTCCCATTGATCCGTTTGATGCGGTGACTCAGATTCTGCGCAGAAATTGATGGCCAGCCAGTCCCCAAATCATAA
>JABCKJ010000226.1:0-35783 GCA_018850815.1 Asterophora lycoperdoides
TTCGAGAATGCTGTGATTCAGAAGGAGGGGGATGTGATTCGGCCCAAAACGGTCAGGAAATGCGCCATCACCATCGGTGATCTGGATCGAGTTATACCAATCGACTACGGACTCCTGAACGCCCCGGGGGTCCGCGATAATTATCCCGATGTATGTAACCAGTACTTAGTTTATCTACACCGTCGTGCCCATCCTTCGAGCAGGTCGTGAGCAACGGCAATATCAACCAGGTTTGAAGGGTCCGCTGGCCTTGGCGCTTTGATTCCTGCTAGTACTAGGACAGCTTGGATTTGGGGAGCAGGTACGGACAAAGACGTGGCGGGGCTGGAATGGAACATTATGTAATAAAAATTAGCCGACCCGCGACGTCACAAGATTGGCTGCCAGATCAGAAGTCTTGCTCTCAATTAACTGGCACGACGTTCCGCTCTTGATGAACTTCTTGGACACCTATGATATCGCTGGCCAGACTCCACCGATACATGAACCACAACACCCACAACAGAGCTTGAATGAGGAGGTATCTGAAGTGGTTGGGCAGCTCGGCCGGTTATGGGGAGGTTTCAGGAGACAGGCAAGAGTCTGCAATTTTACAACCCAGGTGTTGTTTTCACAGCCCTTTATAGAGCCAAACCGTTCTCCAGACTGCCCGAAAGGACTTCGAGGACGTCGTCTCACAGGCGCAAAAGGAGTTGACGAAACTTACTGCTGAATCGAATGCCGGTGCTTCACCTTTGACAACCCCGGCGACAGAAACAAGGAACTCTGAGAATAGCGCACCGGCTACCCTTCGGGCGACTGGCGATGCTGTAGGAGACTCACAGGGTGAGGCACCCCAGGCATCTACCTCTACACAGGAGGAAGAGGGAGCTACACCGACGACAGCCTCTACCTCCCTTTTCTCGCGTCTCCAGTCAGCTTTACCCCCCAAATTCCTCGAGACGGCCCGCAACCAACTCCCAGAATCTCTGAAGAATGCATCAGAGAACATCGACCTTCCCCAGCTTCGCGCAAACTTCGTGAGCGAACTCCAGCGAGTCCAAGGGGTTACCCGCGCGCAGGCGGAGGAGTACGCGCACAAGACCGACGCTCTCCTTCGCGAGGCCGTGAAAGAAGCCGGGGAGGTGCTTCGCGATGCTGTGAAGATTCTGCCTCCAGAAGAAACGGCACGAAGTGGGTCGGGGCTTGTGTGGGATGGATCGGATATGTGGTCGCTTCCCTTGGAACCATCGGACGTGGCATCTTTGAGCAATCCACCCACACCTGAGGCCACGCCGCACCGACGCACTGCCGATGCTCAGGACGCCGTCGCCACTCGTGCTGAATCGTTGTTCAGACGGCTGAAGCATGATCCTGATATCGTCAGACACGATCCTGCGGTAGATGGCGGGGAGCTGTATTCTAGATGGGTTGCTGATGAGGTTACTGCAAAAGAGGGTGGTGTTGAGGGAGCGCATTGGTCAGGCAAGATCTCAGCGCTTCTCGCCGAGCCTCTCTCTGGAGCGGCTCTCAAGGTCACGAGGGATACTCTAGGTCCGTTGATACCGTGGTTGTCTCTTTCATTGCTGATTTTTTTGTAGTGCCTTCCGAACTGACAGAGGTCGAATTTTGGACGCGTTTCTTCTTCCGTTCTCACCAGATTGAAGTAGAGGAACAGAAACGCAAATCCCTCCTACAAGGTGTATCACTTGGAACATGTTCTCGAAACCAGTCGACTGACTCCTGTTCCCAGGCACCCGCGAAGAGGAAGATTTTAGCTGGGAGGACGACGATGACGAGACAGCACCCAGCGAAGTGCTCTCCTCCAATTCAGCATCCGTCGTCGCATCATCGACAGCCGCTATACCACTGTCGAATGAGAAGGTAGCCCAAACCTTGTCCACAACGACGCGAGACAGCAGCGAAGATTTTGATGTAGTATCATCAGGGAATGTCAGCCCAAAGGCGAGGCCTAAAGCTGTCGCTCCGACAGATGAGACGAAGAATGATACATCGGATGCGGACAGTGACTGGGAGTAAATTTTGCGCCGTGGTTTTTCTTTTTCTTTGCGCTACTGGTATACTCGATCATAGATCTAAGCCCGTTCCCCAAATCTTTGAACAGTAACTCAATCAGCCAAATTAGCAATAATGTGGGCGTCGTGTTGAAGCTGGTTGTGAGCCAGGTCGACTCACGCCACACAATTCCGAATTTGATTTTGGTTTTCAGAGGTCAATTATTTAGACCTTCCTAAGCTTGGAACTATTGCGATTGTGGATATGAGAAAGGCACATTAATACCAGTACCAGAACTACCTCAGTTTCAGCTTGACAACGAATATTATTTGAACCATAACCACATCATACAACGATGTGAAAACAATATAACCCTGGACAAAGATAATTCTGTCATGTCGTAGAGTAGGTTAAATCGTGTAGTAGAAGTTAGGTTGGCCTTCCAATGCACCGATCTTGCCCTCGCGGCGGAGCCTATTCCGCCGGGAGAATGTAAACGAGGTGAGGGCCAACAGGGCGAGCATAAGGAACTGGCAGCCCATGGTCGCCCAAATTCCGTTGAGGTATCTGGGGTAATCTTCTTGGCGATATCTGGAAAAGTTACATGATGAATGGCAAGAAGACAATCAAGTCCAGGAGAACTTTACTTACACAGTGGTGGCAAAGATTCCGCCAATACCTCCGAACGCAATGATTACGGCGGTCGAAACTGATCGCTTGGTGTGCGATACAACGTTGTTGGCGTTCTAAAGACGGTGTAATCAGCAGACCATCGAAAAACAGATACCACTGACTGACATATGAGAGGACACCAGGAACACAAGCCGAGGCACCTCCATTTGTGAGGAAGATTCCTGATTGCCGACTTCAGATGAAGTTGAAACCTGGGTTATATGGATGAACGAAGTACCAAAGTAGCGAACACCGCTCTGCTTCGCATAACCAATGAGGGTAAGTCCGACGATTGTGACCAAAGTCTGGATGGCGATAAGAAGTGCCCTCTTCCTGGTTCTGTCAGAGATGTAGGCGAAAACAAAGCAGCAGATAGCCTACGGTAAAGATCATGAGAGACAAAAAAGCGTGATTGGAAGACAAGATGCTCACCCCGAAAACAGTTGGAGGCGCCGAAAGGAGCAGAGAGTCGCGCAAACCCCAACCCATGGAAGCCAGGATGATGGTCACGAAGAAGCCAATGGCGTATGCCGGCATCGTTGAGCACAAGAACATCATTGCTAGATTGAGATAAGGGCATGTAGAACGCAGGGTTAGCAGCCAAACGTACCAAATGCCCACATTGTCCAATCGCTGAGATGAAGACGCATCTTCGCCCAGGTCATCTGATCGGGAAGAGAGTCACCACGATCTTTCTCGACACGGTCAAGAACGATCTGGCACATTATCAGAGCGTGTTCATGACTAAAAAATTGAATGCATGCACTTGAGTCTCCTCCAGGGTCAAGAAGCGGTTCTTGTCCGGGAAATCCGGAACAAAGATGTAAGTGAGAATGCCGAGCACGATGGTGATTATGCCTTCAACGACGAAGATCCATTGCCAACCATCAAGGCCGCCAGACGGAGCGATCTTGGTGAGCGCATAGGCTGGAATTTGATGAGCATCGGAGACCCACGGCCAATGTATGATGCGCATACCAAAAATTGTACTGAATCCACCGATGATGATGGAGAACAGGTAGAAGAACGCGAGTCGCTTCTGTACCTCGTGACGCTTGTACCTACAGGCGGCGGTTTCAGAAATCGACTATCAAAGATGGACGCTGGGAACACATACCACGTCGTGATGATAAACACCAACGCCGGGAAAAATCCAGCCTTCGAAGGATATTAATAGCTGCGAATGTGTGAATGGAAGGCGACTTACCTCGAAAACTCCCAGGAAAACACGGCAGAGCACAAGGTAACCCCATTTCGGGACGAAGCCCATTCCAAGCTGAGAAATACCCCAACCAACAACACAGATTGTGAGCCATACGCGAGCACCGAGGACGCGCAGGACGACGTTACTTGGCAGTTGACTGAAACAGAGCATCAGAAGGAATGTAGAAGTACAGACAGGTGGACTCACAGGAGAATGTAAGGGACGAAATACAAGCATGACGCGATACTGTATCGATCACCAATGTATAGTTTCTACATCATGCATTGTCTGAGGCAGGGTGGCAAGGCGAAGAATTATTCAGAGCGTACCAAGTCTTTCTCCATGCCTGCAACACGCGCGATACCAAGATTCGTTCGGTCAATCAGCGCCACAGCGTAGAGCAGCCCAAGCAAGGGCAACATGCGGAGGTCGATCCTCCAACTGCAAGAAAACTTTTAAGTCCGAGATACGACGCGTAGAAATGGGATGACATGTACAGAAGCTTCCTCGCGGCTTCGGGAGGATAGTAAACTTCGGAGGGTTGCTCAATATCCTTCTGAACATCCACGGTGTGCTTCTCGCTGCGCTCTGAAGAAGGTTTCGAGGAGGACATGATGGAGGGGGAACGCGACAATCTGGTGTAGCCTCCATACAGACATCCTTTATACAAGTCTCCAGGGATGGACAGGTAAGGGAGCCAAGGAAGTCATCCCCAATCGGAATCTAAGGCCCCAGGCCCTGGTCACAAGTTTAAGATGGGACCTGAGGAGTAGTGACATGAGCAGACCTTCGTGCATATCCAGCACTCACAAGACCAGACGCGGGAGCGGAAGAGCAACGTAGTTTTGTCTGTTTCCGTCACTCCAGAGATCCATTTCATGGAGAAAATACATTGGGATTATCTGGTACTCGAGCGCTGGTGGTTTAAATAAATGAGTACTTTGTACATGAAGGTTAAGAAAGTTGACCGCCAATGGTTTGGGAAGTTTTTTCGAGTCGTTACGAGACTCTGAGAGACATTCACCGGTAGACTTGGCAGTTGGTAAGTACTGTCCCAAAGTCAAAACGACGCGAAGGGCTGTGGGCTAAACGAGATTGTACGCATCCAGAACATGAATCCTGATCAATCGCCGTCGGTTCAGCGCTATCATAGAAGTGGAGAAGGACGGTGCCCCGCATTCTACTTAGTGCTGGGCAAGGTTATTGTAGAGACGGGAACGAGAATAACCGGAGAATATTGAAATTGGTCGTGAATGAACAAATAACCATAGGGAACCCGGAGCTTGATCATGCTATAGCTATATATGTCACCTCCTGAGATGCGTTGATCGTTGACACGGTGTTTGATCTCCCCGCCCTCGCCAAATACCTCCCCATTCCAGTGGCGTTGTCAATGCTGCCATGCTGGCAGCCCAGTTCGACTGATCACCTGGGCCAGTCTATTATCTAGGGGTTCAGTCTACGCAGCAGTAACATGCGCCTTGGGGAGCGCCGCCAGTTCAAATTATCCGGCCACCTCTATTCTCGCACCCTCACCATCAACTTCTTCCGTTTGTGCTGGACAGTTCTTGTCATCTGGGGCGAGTTGGGTGTCTTCTACTGGAGTCTATCTTCGTGCCAATGGAACGACCTGTTTCCTGTAAGCATTGCGTGTCTGCTCTACGTGCCAGCCACCTGAGGTCGCGCCCAGACTACAGAGAAACCCACCCGCATCTTGCTGGTCTCGGACCCACAAATCCAACTGCCACTAGGAAATGGGGATCGGACGACGCTCCTCAGTCACATTCGCCGCTTTGTCTTCGATCTGAACCTCAAGAAAAGTTGGCACGTCACGACGCGTCTCCAGCCCCATGTTGTCGTGTTCCTCGGTGATATGCTGGCTGGCGGCAGATTCATCAAGGGTGAGACTGAGTGAGTATCGCCATGGCTGTCATCTTGAGGCTCAAGGAGAGGACTGACTGCACCAGATACCAGCGACACGTCCACAAGTTCAAGTCTATATTCGCCCTGAACAAGTCCGTCTCGGTGTTTCACATACCTGGAAATAATGACGTTGGGTATGGATGCTATTCAATTTCTTGGCCGCATTCTTACACCCCATTTTTTAGCATGGGTATATCACCGTCATATTCCAGGGCAATTCGTAGCTATTACTCGAATGCTTTTGGCCCATTCAATCAGCAGGTCGTTCTTCGAAACCACACCTTCCTGTTAATCGATGCACCTGACCTCGTCGACGAGGATTATCAACGTTCTGGATACGGCGTGGGTTTTGATAAATGGGGTGCACTTCCCGGGGGAACCACCTCGTTTATTAAAAATTTTCAACGAGGCAAGGGCGGCCGTTCCTCAGATGCGCATCCAAGCTTACCACCTGGTTCGATCAAGATGAAAACCCTTTGATCCTACTGAGTCACATACCTCTCGCGCGACCCGATCGAGCCTCTTGTGGACCTTTGAGAGAAAAAGGTACCATACGCCGGGGAGTTGGTCATGGATACCAAAATACGCTGGGGAAACAGACGACAGCATTTTTACTACAGTCACTGCAGCCATCGGCAGTGTTCAGGTAAGTGGAACTGCACCCATCTTTCATCGTTTTTACACACGTTAATATTTTATCCTGGCAGCGGCGATAATCGCGATTACTGCGAATACACCCATACATCGAAAAACAAGTCTAGGGACGCAGGTGCAGACGTTCGCGAGGTCACAGTGAAATCTTTTTCCATGGCCAACCACATCCGACGCTCAGGGTTCCAGCTCTTATCCCTAATCGATCCCCCCACCAACCATTCACTAAATTCGTTCCGCGATAGACCATGTGCGCTCCCAGATCAATATGGCATTTACTCCTCTCTATACCTGCCTTTCTTTATTGTGACGGCGCTATGTCTTATCATCCTTTCCATAATCCGACGACGCCCAGGCCGCATACCACAGATCGAGCCGCTAAGCATATCTCCGTTGAGTAGTGGCGAGAGCACACCCATTGTCCCACTCGAGTTAGCGATATGGTCTCCGTACACCCCCGTAGCACCCACCAGCCCTAGGAACATGCTACCACCCTACCTTCGAACACCAACGACCGCACCAGGTCCGACATTCCGTGCCTCGAGGCCTACCACACCGGTTGGTTCTCCACTTCTTGCACCCATGTACTACTCTCAGGATGACGACGAGGAAGCCATGTATCCCACTCAATATGCGACGCGGCGAGATGGACGTGCGGCGGACGAAGAGGAATGGTCAGCTGGCCACAGCAGGATCACTCATCCACCGATGCCACATTTTACATCGGCACCTGGGGTAAAGCCTACCGTCAATCGTGGGCGTTCATGGTCATGGTCATTCGTTTTTCGCGGACGGCGCCTGACATTTAGAGCGCCTTCTTTTCGCTGGAACACATACACCGCCTTGGGACAGCTATTTAAGGGGAATGATCACATGCCTGTGTCTCGATATTGTGTCCTTCGTATGACATTGAATGACGGCCTCAGCATTTTGTGGCCGGTTGCCGTGATTTGGATGCTCCTTACATGGTGGTTTTAGGGGCAGTCTATGTATAATTGGTATGGTATTTGGACAATTAACGTAGATTAATTCCCGTGCATTATGGGCCTGCCCGCTAGACGAGGCTGGTACAGGAGGCTACATAGCATAAAGTACTCTTAACACGGGTATGAAAAAATATAGAGGGACACTTACTGCCCGGTACATTAATCTTTGGATTGCCTCGCTTGAGCCCGCTCCCGCTCCAATCTTGCCTCCTTCTTGCGCTGGGCATCTGCTTCAACCTCCGGCAAAAGGATGACTGCAAAACTGGTTGCGCCGAGGACTATAGATAGGTACAGGTGTATTAAATAAATAAAAAAGCAAAAGACGAGGTGTGGACGTACAGAATCCAGTGAACTTCTCAAGGGGTGAGTGGAAATACAAACTCGTGGTATATATGGCGAAGAGCCAAATGCCCATCAATGCCACGTTAGCGACCAGGGCAAATGTGTGGAGTGGCGAACGCTGGGTGAGGCGGAACGAGTACCGCAGCTGATCGGCGAGGAATAAGGTCGACATGGTGAGGAGGAATACATGGCCCGATACGTCGTGTCCACTCCTGAGGCGAGGAACTGCGCGCCAGTCAAGGGGAGTTGTGAAAGCGGTGAATATGTCGGGGTGTGTCGAGGGGGAGAGTTGTTTCCTCTTGAGGCAGTCCGCGACGGGCACGGTAATGGTGAGCCCGGTGGGCAGCGCGAGAACACATTTGCCACCGGACGCCACGATGGCGCGCTCAAGGAGGGCGGGCCCAAAGAACCACGTTGTGAAGGTAAACCAGATAAGCGTCTCTACGGCCCATTTCCACACACGATTGGTGGTTTTGGTGCTAGTAGGGCTAGTGACCCAGGAGAGGAAGAATGCACCAGTGGTCCATGCCCATGCCTTCTTAATGAAGTAGACGTTAAGGTAGTTCGACTTATTGGCGTAAAAGTGAGTCTTGGCGAGAGGATGGGGGAGGTGGGTGAGGAGAGGGTTGGAAGTGTCGAGATACGTGTTGTGCTTGACAGAATAGAGGGTAGCACTGAATGTAATAACGGCTAGCGCGCTGAAGACGGTAAGTCGAAAATCGGGCATGGGTGTAACACAGTAACAGCCAGTTCCGTTGTCATGACGTAGTTACTTACCACGCGCCTTTAGAAGAGCTGAGGATACGCGCGCCTCCAGTTAATTCATTTTATTCTACTTCCTCTACAGACCATTTTATCCATTACAACCAATCCAAGAATTCCGGAGTAAAATAGGTCATGATCAATGTAGCACCTATGTTCATCTGTTAGTCCAGAAACCGGATGATCGCTGCTAGCTGTACATACCAGCACGAACCATGCTCTCGAGGCTCTCGAATGCCATTGCCTTGAGGTCATATACCCCCGCCCTAGCACCTGCATGCACCATGGCAAACTCCCCACTTACCTGGTAGCACGCGATGGGGTGGTCGGCTGCAAGCTGTCCTGCATCGGCGATGATGTCTAGATACGGTAGCGCAGGTTTAACCATAATGATATCTGCGCCCTCTTCCACATCTCTCAGCTATAGAAGGAATTAAGCTGCCGCGGGTACAGGTGATCGTAGATACGAACTTACGATAGCTCTCCTGGCCAGGCCTCGGGCAGCGACCGGGAGCTGATAGCATTTCCGATCCCCGAATGACGGCGCACTCCCTGCAGCGTCTCTGAGGAAATTGCAAATGAGTGAGCTGTCGACACGCAAACAGATTTACGATGTACCTGAAAGGTCCATATAGCGAGCTCGCGAACTTAGCGGAATAGCTCATGAGGGTGCATCTGTTCCCGTATCCAGCATCGATCAAGCCACGCTTGATGGCCTTGACACGACCGTCCATCATATCGCTTGGTGCGACGCAGTGTGCACCCGCTTTTGCGTAGTTAACAGCTACTTCGGCAATACGCGCAACAGAGGGCGTGTTGTCGATTGTACCGTCGGGGTTCAGATAGCCGCAGTGCCCGTGGTCGGTGTACTCGCAGAGGCACACGTCGCATGCAATGTAAAGGTAGGGGAACAAGGTTCGCAGTTTTTTGATAGCACGGATGACGGGGCCAGAAGGGTCGTCTGCAGGTGTGCCGCGCATATCCTATCAGCGTTAATAGGTCAGTATCGTAAGTGACTATGAATAACATGATATAACTCACCTTTTCGCAATTCAGCGGGACTCCGAACAGGATCACGCTTGTAAGGCCCTTCTGAACCAAGGGCCCGAGGAACTCCTCGAGTCTGTTCACGCCCCATCTGCATTGACCAGGGAGAGTGGGGACCTCTACACGCGCATCCGGGTCGTCGGTAATGAAGATAGGATACATCAGCATCGACTTCGTGAGTTGCTGCTTGGCCTGCCATAATCGCGAGACCGGGTGCTGGTAGCCGCCCTGCAGAATGGAACTTCGAGTGGATTAGTCGAGACCTGTAGGCCGTATCTGAGCCATGTCGCTCACGAGATATCCATAGTGGATGGGGTTTTTTGTATAGTTGTATAGAGGTGGGATTTGGGGCTGGAATCGGCCCGTACCGGTGAACTACCCGGAACAAATATTGTGGTCCCAAATGTGGTACGTAACTTGTAGCTTGCTGCCCCGTCACCTGGACCGGTGAAAAATTCCGGGACATCATTCTGACAGGCCAAAACCATGAACGCAGAGCTATCACGACAACTCGCGGGAGTGCTCAAATATATCTGGAACGACTCATCTGACGCCGCTATTAGTCTTCACTATTAGTCTTCAATACTCAATATTTAATGGTCACTGTGTGCACGGTGGGGCCTGCCAGGCCCTGGGCAACAGAACTCCACAGCTACAGCTGCAGATGCCTCGCATGCCTAGAATCCAGCCACAGCTAGGACACAGGGGCACATCTACGACGACAGCAATCCTTCCGGTAGTTTCACCTCAGGCCAGTTATGTAAAACAGTGGTGGTCGCTCTTTGTTCAACGACAGTGGCGCCACTATCCGCGTAAAAAGTCTGGACTTCAGCGCGTAGTATCAACCACCGCTGTCCAACAAAAACTTGTAGTTCAGAGCTTGCATCTCCACCGCCACCCTTACCCTTGTACGACAGCGCTGCCCCCCACAGCCCATATGATGAATCTATATGGAATCGCAAGCAAGACTAGTATGGTTCGTGCTGTGCCGCATCTACATTTACTTGTTATGGCAGAGCGTGGCTTGTGTGAGGGTAGCATTTACCACCGGTGGCGGGGACTTGGTGTTGCTCCTCGATCCTGGGAATCATTAATGATTAATCAACATTTGTGCATCTCAGCTTGGGTACAGTAGGCTACTAGTGCAGTCGCAATGACGGCAGTTTGGTGTGCTTCTCCACGAGCTTCACCATCTTGCGCGACCCTTGGGATCAGCTTGTGGTATATTATGATCTTATTGTGGCGTACTCTGTCGTATTGTCAAGGCTTCACGTAATGGTTCGAGCCAGAGGGGGCCCAGCCTAAATTTGATCAGGGCCATTTCCCTGGCTATATGAGCGCGCAACTGCCCCTTCTCTGAGGTCTTTGCATCTGCAGCTGTCTGGACCGAGGCTTCGGAACAACCATCTTACGAAACATAACACACATGACCCACATTGCGATTGGGTTGGCTGCACCATTTTAATTGGTGATTATCAAATGGGGACGACGAGGTAACTTCACATAGTGGTATTTCTTCCATTCAACTTCGGCGTCAATGGACCTAGAGTTTCGGTGTTGGTGCTAGCCTGCACTGTCATGTTTGGTCTCGAAGTCTCCACAGGGATGGGCATTAGGCTAGATTATACTTCCAACTGTAGTGAATGGATTGAACAATGTGGGATGTCAGCTGGCGAACTTCGTTTCACTCATGATTTGAAATGAGGTGGCGCCCTTGAACCGGAATCGTTTATATCAGCGGTAGGTATGAAATATTCGTTCCCAACAAGCTCACTCACTCCGAGCGTGAACAGAACATAAGAGTATCGGTGAGAGCCCCCGTGGGATTTATATTTTTGAGTTGAACATTCATAGTGGAGCGGAACGCGTTAGTTACTTATTGACAACCACCAGCCGATCTTGATCGTCAAATTGGGTCCGCCGCCTCCTGGCCCTGAGAGTGATCGGCCACCGCGACTCCGCCAGGGCCCCTCCTCCTCCGACTTCTTCAAGTTCTTGCATGGAAAGTTGGAGAAGATAGTAAGTTTGTCACTACGTCGCGATGGCAAAATCAACGAAAAAAAATCTAATTGCGCCCTAAGCCCATGCAACGACGAATATAGACCGGCCGTCGCTCGATCAACGGCAAAAAACAGTGGCCATTGTTCGAAGTCTGTCGATAAATGTCCTGGAGACTGGTGATGACATGCTAGGTACAAGAGTATAAGGTAGTGGGCAGATGCGAGCAACAATGCAGCGGCATTGTGTTGCTTTGTCGGGAAATGAGCGAGCCTCGTGTTGTCAAGGGGCGGGCGGGAGACTGACTAGTCCGAATTAGGCGATTGCGCGGTCACGTGATGTTGTTGACTGAGTGCGTGAGATAGAAAAACGAGCCCAGAGGTGTCAGACGAGTCGGACTCTGCCCGCCCACCACGACCACGACCACTTCATTTTATCTATACCCTGCGACACATCTACGCCACACTTTCCCCTCTTATGATTGCCTCCACACCCACAAAGGACTATCTGTCCTTCAGAACCCGCAACCCCAGCATGTCGCCTTCATGTCGACCCCGCCATTGTACCCCGCCTCGTCTCGTTTCTGCCTCCAACGACCCGCCCTCCTATGATTCCCCTATGCTGACGCCCTCTCACATGCGCCAGCGTCCCCTCTTTCCCAACCCATTCAATCCTGAGCTCGCAGACCCAGATGATCTTTTTCTGCAGTCACCATATAAATCTCCCGCGCAGGCGCATCACCTCCATTCTCATTACTCCAAGAAACCTCAACCCATAATCGCTGATGACGACGAGGGCTCTATCTTCCTATCCTCGCCATCCAGCTCATTCTCGCCTTTCTTTCCCACCTCCTCGTCACAGCCCCTGCGTACCCCGGTCAAACAGATCCACCGCTTTCCAAGCCGTACGGCGCTCTCTGTCAAGCACACCAACACTGGGGAAATGCCGTTGGACGCAGTGACCGCTGCCACCCGTGTTGGAGTCGGCACGAAGCGCAAATCGACGCCACACTCTACCCCGATTCGCCAGCACAACCTCACCCCGCTCATGATCTCATCCCACCGGACCAACCCTAGCGCTCCTATGGACGTTCCCATGCTCGACAGGCTCGCTCCACTCCCTGCACCCAAGTTTACTGCCGCGACCACCCCGCAGTCTAACGCCGAAACAGACGCTCACCTACGGCGCCAGACGGCCACTCTGACTCGATTGAAGCTTACAGATTTCATCGATGCTGCCGAGGATGTCGGAGGGGACAACAATCATTCTGGATGCGAGATGGATGATGAGTATAGCGGCTCAGCTCGGCTATTGGCCAAGGCAGGTTTTGCAGGGAAACGGAAAGAAAAGGAAGAGGTAGCGGAAGCTATTTCACCTGGTGGGCATATTGTCAAGAGAAGGGCACGGAGGAGGCCTTTGTCTTCGGAACTACTCGAGAGCGCCCGACCTGCCTTGTCTCCGAGAAAAGTGAGTTATTATTAGTACATCTGTTATCCACACTGTAACCCCTGATCCATTTCACAGGCTCTCGCCTCCAACACGGGCGCCCATCGACCACGAAACACGGGAATCGTCTTCCCATCTGCCCCTTCACGCAAGCGTACATCCTCAGGGTCCTCTTCTTCTGAACTCGGTTCACCTGTTCCTCGACGCCGCGTTAGCAATGCCCGCCCTCTGCCCCCGAAGCCCCCGTTTGTCGCTCAAACCTCCACACGCCTTCCTATGAGCCGACAAGATAGTTCAGCCACACTGTTTTTCGGACCCGCCATTCCCCCAGCCACGAAGTCTGCTCCAGTCGCTCGCTCAAGGAACAACACGTCTTTGTCTTCTTCGACGTCTAGTGCACCTCTTGGGGTAACCAAGCACCCAAAGGTTATAAACCGCCATAGCTATGCGGGATCCAGCCTCAACTCCCTTCAGGCGTGGAACACGATTCAGACAAGAGACCCATCTCAATCACCTAAATCTTCACCTCCTGCTCACGCCGCCCACTCCAACTCCCAAGACGATTACGATCAAGAAATGTTCTTCGGTAGCGGCACGGCCAACTCATCCTTTATGTTTAGTGTGACCGAAGGGACACCCTCGCCAAGGGCAAATAGGACAATTCCCGCGACTTTACCGAGGAAGTACAAACCACGAGACTCTGGGGTTGTGCTCAGCGATGACGAAGACGACAACATGTCTATTGGTGGCGACTACCTCCGCGCCATGCCCGCAGCCTCAACAAGTGTCGGCTCAGTCCACTCCGACGCGGACGACAATCTCGTAACACCCGGTTTTGCTCCTGAAACTGGCTCTGGCTGGCCAAGTGTCTTCGTCACTGGAACTGACGATGTTGGTTCCGGTGAAGGGCTCGATGTTGACGCGTTCATCATGCGTACGCTTGCAGCTGCTGCTTCCAAAGGCGCGCAGGAAGCGAAGAAGCGGGTTCCCGGCACGCCTGTCAAGAAAGCCAAAACGACATACCTGCCTGGTGGCGCGCGTCCGTGGCAGAGTGCCGTCGCATCGAAGGTCGGGCTACGTTACGATGTCGAACCGAAGAAAGGCAAAGTGCCACGTCAGAGTCTGCCAGCGGCTTTTCCCCCGCTGGGGAAAAAGGCCGGGAAGCTTACCCTCGACCAGAGCACGGATTCGGAGGATGATGACGATAGCCCGGGACGGAGGAGAGACAAGTATGTTGGACTCGGACTGGGACGACCGTCTGCATCAACACCGTATGACGGTAACCCTCTTCTTTCGCGGACACGGCTACTCCTGCGACGGAGCAGTAGCGGCGCGTTCTCGAGTGGAAGTGATTCCATGTCCTCTTCTGGTACCCCGACGCGAATGAAGGGTAAAGGTTCGCTCGTTTCTTGCCTTTAATTATGACGCGAGATCTAAAGGCTATGGAACAGACTGGAGCTTGCTACAAACAACGCCTCGGATCCCCTCTCAACTGTCGCCTTCAAAGAATGCCTTCAAACTGCCGCCTGTGCGGTCTACTTCCGGTTCATCGACGAGTTCTGGCGCCACCCTCAATTCCCCAAGTATCCCCTCGTCACGCCGATTCCCTACGTCGAGTAGCCATGTTCCGCGACCCATTCCCATGGCACACCGATCATCCGAGCCTTTCGCCGAAGAACAGCCAGGACGTTTCGAGCGCGATTTCCTCGAGGACGACGAGGTTGGCAGTGGGGAATTTGGCCAGGTTATCAAAGTGCGTTGCAAGAACGGCGGCGACAACAGTGAGGTTTATGCAGTCAAGAAGTCAAAAAGGTTCGAAGGACCTCGACATCGGTAAGGGAATACCATTCAGGGTCTGTTGGCATGGAGTTTGACTTTTTGATCGTTGTTTCCCCATCTTGTACAGGCTCCGATTGCGGGAAGAAGTTCAGGTTCTGCAGCATCTGTCACAGGTCGCCGCAAGCTCCTCGTCTTACGAAGGAAACCGCCACCCTAATGTCCTTACTTACATCGACAGCTGGGAGGAACATGAGGCGCTCTTCATCCGCACGGAGCTCTGCGAGTCTGGTAATCTTGCCCAATTCCTGTGGGAGTTTGGGCGCGTATATCCGAGGCTCTCTGAAGACCGGGTATGGAAGATCGTTGTTGATCTGAGCAACGTACGTAATTATGCTATTCGGTTCCCGTTATATATCAAGAACTGACAATCTCTCAGGGTCTCCGTTTTATCCATGATGCCGGTGTCATTCACCTTGATTTGAAGCCGGCGAATGTTTTCGTCACGGCTGAGGGACGTTTCAAAATTGGCGATTTTGGTATGGCGACCCTGTGGCCAAGGCCAAACCAACCCGAAACCTCATCTGACGGAGGTGGAGGCTTTGAACGTGAGGGTGATAAATTGTATCTGGCGCCCGAAGTCCTCCAAGGTCGATATAGCAAAGCGGCTGATGTCTTCAGGTGAGCGCCGTTCATTGGTTTGTTGACCACATTCTCACATCGCATTGGGACTAGCTTTGGGATGACAATCTTGGAGACTGCGACCAACATCGTCGTTCCTGATCAGTGAGTCTTTTCTGGGCAGACGGTCCGTTTTGCCGTCGGTTAGAATCTGAGGTGCTGATTATGTTATCCTCTTCAGAGGAGAGGCCTGGCATCGGCTTCGTCGAGAGGACTTTGCGCAAATTGATCTTGATGAGAGCCCGGAATTACTCGACGTGATCAGGCAGATGATGCGCACAGAGCCCTCGATGCGGATGAGTATCCATGCCGTCTGCAATCACCCAATCGTATCTCGAGCACGAGCTTTCATGGAGCGCGTGTATCTGGAGGCCAAAAGAGACGGGACGTCGGTATTCGCTGCTTCTCCGTTGAGCAGCGTCCACCCGGGGTTCTTGGAGGAGATTTTGGGGCGCGGAACGGTGGAGAATGGCGCGATGGATGTCAGCGCATGAGGTTATTTTCCCCAAGACGAGATTGATCTTTTGTTTCCTGGGACTCTGTACGTACAAAGCTGGACCGGTTCTTCGACGATTCCATTCCCTATTCTTGCATATATATCTCACCCCCTGCACTTGTTAGTTCTTGTTCAGCCTAATCATACCAGTAGATGCTTCGTAGCTACATGTCTGCACTATGCCCATGACCACACGATATGAAATTTAGTTGATGTACGGAGTGGATTGGCGCCGCGTGTTGATCAGGTGTTGGATCAGAAGCCGTGTGGTTTGAACCCGTTTTCCTTGGGTTTCCTTCACAACTCTGCCAAAAGCTGCCACACCACCGGGAAAGCTGCAGCTGCTGGATCGTCTGCTGCTCGTTGATACTCGTGGACTGCAGCCAGTGAAGATCGGTTGCTGCCAACGAGCGGGGGCAGATACTGTCTGAACACTTGGAAGACCCTGGGCATCGCAATCTTTTTCCGTCCTTTTCGCCCGACGGTCGTGATTTCCATGTTGTGAGCCCGCGCGTATATATCTGCGTCCCTAGCTTTCCACAAATGTTTTCCCGTTCCGTCCCTCGTTATCCCGTCTACGGCCCCCCACATCCTACCCCCACTGCCCATACCCTACCATACCTCCCAGGCCTGTCTATGGATCCCTCGTCCGTCGACTTCCGTGCCTTCTACCCATATACCCCCAACGAGGTGAAGCACCGCAAGAGGACCACCAGCAGCCAGCTCAGGGTCCTTGAGGCCGTTTTCAAGCACGACACTAAGCCCAATGCTACACTGCGTGCCAAGCTCGCCTCTCAGCTCGATATGAAGCCTCGGGGCGTCCAGGTGCGTCATCTGATCTTTATCGCATGTTCTTGTCTAATTCCCCGGCTCTGTTCGCAGGTCTGGTTCCAGAACCGGTACATTTTCTAAAATTTCATTAATCATCTCCCACTTACCAGACAACCGCAGACGCGCCAAAGAAAAGGGCAAGGCAAGCAAGGCTGCCAAAGCAGCCAAGGCGGAACAGAAGGAATCTGAGGACCCGGCCGAGTCGCCTGACGATGCGGAAAGAATGTCAGAATCACCTGCATCAGAAGTTGAGCGCAGCCCGTCCGTCGCTGACCCGCCGGAGCAGCGAGCTTCTTCTTCATCCAGCCCGAATGTGCCGTCGCCACCGAGTCTCCAGGTGATCACCGACCCTTCGCCGCCACCGTCATGGGCAGACTCCCCCGTCGACCATCACTCGCTCTATGTCGACCCCGCCCTGCACGCCTACCGCCGAGGTTCTTTGCCTGTGAACGCGTTCCCGGGCTCCGATTTCTCTTCGAACAATCCACCTTTCTACGATACCTTTGATCCCCTGGCAAGGCGACTTTCTGTCGATGCCAGTCTTCAGCGCCTTGCTTCGAACCCATTCGCCCATCTCGCACGAGCCAAGAACGGCGCTATTTTTGGCCAGCGTGCCATTGCGCCCAACCGCCAACGACCGCTCGGTCGTGCACCATATGTCCCGGCTTCCCGGGTTGCCTCCTCTGCATCCATGCCCTACGGAGTCCGCCGTGCATCCATGGGCAACTTCCGCATCTCACCACAAAGCACTGCCTCCCCATCACCATCACCACTCTCTCCATACCACGACGTCAGAGCTTCCTTACCTGATCACAGTCTTTACGCAGTTTCCCCTCGGACGATGTCATCACCTATTCCGGGCCCGCTGCCCTCGCCGAACTACTCCTTCGGTGCTGCAAACACGCCATCAGCAATCGTATCCGGAAGCTCTGGTGACAGTGAGCGAAACTCACCCGACTTCGTCTCATCGTATGGGTACCGGGAGGGCGAGCAGGATGAGGACGAAAACACGGCCGCGTCGTACTACGCGCTGTCAAGATTTGGCTCGATTACGTCCATCGCCACAAGTGACTCGAGCATCCACAGCTCCTATTATGCAGAGGTGGTGGGATGTTATCCTGAACGCGAGATGGACATGAACAGACGCGACTCATGGTACGCAATCTCTGAAATCTCATGTTATCAGTTATTTATTCCCTGCAGCGCGTCGGGGCACTTTGCTTCCCTGATGTCTAACTTAGATGTCAACGGCGTTCAAGCGCCAATGAGCAGCCCACCGGACCAAGGTGTCTATACTTTACACGAGGACGTTAACGTTAATGTTGTCGGGGTCGTCACCAGTAATGGTAGCCATGTCGAGACGAGCACCTATCCGTCACCGACGTCGACGATATCATCTGGGATTGCTGGTGGTTCCCATCCACAGGGCACACCACTGTCATCGGTGCCAATATCTCGGTCTAGCGAGCTCAACAATGCCTTGCGAAGCCAATCTGACCAGGCATGTTTTACTCGGCGTCATTGCTTCGCGTATCGGGATCTGATTGCCTTCTTTTTCTCTCTAGGCTCAGATACACGAGCAGTTGAACAACACTGCAGACCAGCAATCGTTCGTCAATGGGCACATCATTGCTACACCTGCACCTGCGGCAGCGCCGGCCATTGAGGCAGAGATGAACCCCAATGGCGAACAGTATTTGTTTCCCCAGGATGTGAGCCCCCCGCAAGCAACGGCGTTGCAGGCCACTGCCGTCGAGTTTACAGACCACAAGTACAACTATGACTACGACGCGCCGTGCTCGTATCTCACAGAGAGTTATGCTTCCGGTCTTATGGACGGCGGTGGCGACATGGATCTCCATCACCATTCCTTCGAGCCGCCCCACAACTTAGGCTACGACACGATGGGCGCGCTCGACCCCGCGGCGCACCATCCTGATGAATACACCGCTTACGCGTGAGGTGTCTCCATTTGCAGACGGCCTTTTCTCCTTCTCGGCGTTTCGACTTTTTTGGAATTCATCGCCCCGTCTCCCACCTTTCCGTGCCTACCATATGGACCAGTACTACCGCTATTACATTGCATACCACCTCCTTTGCATCCCAGTCCCCCAGTGCCTCGCCTCACTTTGCCCGCCTATCTTGCTCTGGCTTCCTTGCCCATTGTCGGTCCGTGGCGCTGATATTTCACCCACGTTGCTCTGTCGCTTCCCGAAAAACCACCGAGTCCGATCCTACCCCACCCACGCTCCCTTCTCTCCTCTCGCTCTCTCTCTATGCTTGTTGCGTCAACGCTACGTTCCTTGAACTCGAATTTGAACCTATATGTTAAACTATGTAACTGTAATATTCTTTCTTCGTTCTTCCTTCCCTGTGCTCATTTTGTTTCCCTCCTAGGTTCTTATATCTCCGTTACCCCCACGCCGCCCACCCCCGGCCACACCTTACTTACTCATTTGCATACACACTCGTTTTGCCGTAATACACCCAAGTAAATACTTCACACCATATCATAACATAGATGTCACATAGTTCGTTGCAGTTTTGCTGTTGCTGGTTTGGTTGTAAAAAGAGATGAATTGAATCCATTTGGACCACACAGTACAGATGCAACGACCTTGAAGAGGGGCCACACGCCACCAATGAAAACATTTGAAGGATTACCACTGGCGGAGATGCCACAGTGCAGTCCAGAATCGAAGATTGGCAACTGCGTCAGCAGGACAGATTCCGCTACGCCACATCCCTCGGAAGTACTTTCGGCGATGACAATCACCATCTGGCATAGGGGTGCTTTCCACCTTGCTTCTTTTTAGAACGTCTCAATTTAATATTGTACATGAAGATGGTATGTAGCCTTCCTTTTGAACCACTACTAACTAATCCGCATCGACAGGGTTCCAGCTGAGAGCGCCGTCCTCCCCTTTATCCAGCGCGTCAAGTGCCGCCATATCCTCCTCTGCAAGTTCGAAATCGTACAGCCGCGTGTTGGAGTGGATGCGTGCGGGGGTGGCGCTCTTCGGGAGGGGTACGAACCTGGGGACCAGGCGCAGGCCGAGTATGTATGTAAGTAAGATTAGCAAAAAAAAAGAGAGAAGAGGCAACGAACCCTTTTTGCAGAGACCACCGGAGAAGGATCTGCGCCGGGTCGCGGCCGTACTATAGGGGGAGGAAGAAGGGAGGGGTCAGTACTTATCATGGAACGGGGAGGATGTACTCGAGTGCTCAAGTACACGGCAGCTGGTAGCCTCATGTATACCTTTGCTGCAATTGCGGTGATAGTAGCGTCGTCCATATTACCGCGGAGGATTGGGCAGTAGGCTTGTATGATGATGGAGTGGGCGCGGCAGTATGAAACTATGGGGCGCTGCTGGCAGAACGGGTGGAGCTGTGATGGGTCAATTTATTGTCATGCGGGGTCATGCAGGAACGGGGTGAAGTGGGGAGAAGGGGGTGACAATGCGGGCCGTGAATAAGCATACCTCGATCTGGTTGACGGAGGGCATGGGAAGGCCGGCATTCCGGATTTCCTCGAGATGTTTTAGGCCACTGTTGGGTGCCACGGTGTTGGTAGGAGGATACATAGTGGCTCTGAGAAGTCGCACGCACTAATTCGAAACGCCCACATCGCGTAACTTGCCAGCGGCTTTCGCGTCCTGCAGGGCCTTGTATGTTGCGAGACGCCGCTCCGTTCCCGCGAAGGGATCGTGGATCAGGAAGAGGTCGATGTAATCTATCCGTCAGACGTCAGAGGCGACGAGATGTAATGTAGCCTGTGAGTAGGTGCGTCGATCTTGGAGCAGGCGCGTCGTACCAAACTGGAACCGGGCGAGAGACTTGTCGACGGCCTTGAGCGTGCTCTCGTAGCCGTGAAATTTAGATATGATTTTCGTTGCTGTGTCGTAGACGCTTAGCCTGAACCGTGTCATAAATTAGCAGTACGCACTGATAAAGAGATCTTCACGCGGAATTCCAGAGTCCCGGACAGCCTCTCCGACGTGAGCTTCATTGCGGTACGCCTGTGCCGAGTCCACATGTCTTCACAAGATAACAGGTCAAGTTTCATTCAAAGGAGAGGCAGGAGACGGACATACCTGTAGCCGGCCTTGAACGCTTCAAGCACCGAATGCCTGGTGGTGTAGTTTTGATAGACACCAAAACCCAAGAGGGGCATGGCATGGCCTTGAAAGTAGCATGAGTTTCATCGAGCGCTAGGTCTAATTAGCCGTGGATGGACCTGAGAACAGCTTGGTCGTCGAGGCGAGGGAGAGATCGGTCATGGTTTACGAGGAGGTGCCCGGCTTGTGATCGGGCCGGAGTCCTTGTCTATGAACCACGATCTGCTCGACGCGGACATGTCCCTCTACAACTACGTCGACGTCCCCAACAACAACCTGGTCCGTCTCGAGCCCTTTTATATTACTCTCGCCCTCTTACCTCCCCCGTAGATCTGCTGCATATGCCGGTGGGCCATCCATCCAACTGAAACCCGATAGATAACCCTGACCACGAGTGCGCACAGAACACCCTTCACGGATCCAGTAACGACCCGGGCGTGCGCACACACTTTTTGCAAGGACTGCATCACCCGTGCGATGGAACACTCGGCGCAGTGCCCCGTGGACCGCTCACCGCTAAGCCCAGACAACCTCGCGCCCGCGAACCCGATCGTCCGCTCCGTAAGCGCTGCCGTGTTTAACTCTCGTTCACTAAGCTCATGATGTGTTGTGTCTGATAGCTCGTGGATGAACTGGTAGTCGAATGCGTGCACCGCGCCGAGGGGTGCATGTATACCTGTGAGAGGCAGTTGCTCCCCGCGCATCTGCTCGATGCGTGTGCGTATAGGGAGGTGCCATGTCCGGAGGGAAAGTGCGAGGAGACGATGGTACTCAAAGACTCGGCGGGGCATGTGCATGATGAGGCTGAAGATAAGGGGGGAGTTCTGGACAAAGTCAAGGTACCCGAGACAGATGGCGTTGCGGTAGGTCTGGCGCTTTCCGTTGAGCGCACATATCTGACGCTTCTATTCTACTGTTCAGTTAGGAGAAGCATCTCCTACTTCTATGAGCATTGAACGACAATCACATGAAACCACTCCCGCCGACCGTCATATTGCAGCGCTGACATCACAGAACATCCTCCTACGACACCGCGTCGACGCGCTCGAAAGCGTCCTCTCCTCCGTCAAGCGCGAACTGGGGGCCGTCAAACACGCACTGGGGCCGTGGGCGATGGCCAAAGAACAAGGCCAGACCTCAGGCGGGTACTACTTTTCGGCAGAGTTGCCGCTGAGCGCACAGGCTGCGAGCGCGTCGACATCAACAGCGGAAGGCGTGGGTCCGGGGCGCATGGAGTTGAGCGCTCACGGCAGCGGGAACAGCGCTCCGCCGCAAATGCCGCTTGTGGACTCGCTCGCGCGGTACTTTCCCGCCGAAGTGGAGGATATTTCGCTGTCTGGGCGGCCATGGCAGGGATTGCGGGTTCAGCGGGGGTCGTCGAGCGTCGAGTTTGCGGGCGGGCAGGCAATGTTCGCGTCGGGGAACAGTGTTGGCTTGCACCCTCCGCCGCGATTAGTGGCGCCGCTGAACCTTGGGACGACGTTGGAGGGCACGCTGCACGGGCTGCGGGAGAGTGTGGTGGGGCTTGCTGCGAGCGTAGATTCGCTCGGACGGAGACAGGAGATTGCGCTGACGAACGAGACGACGAGGATGGCAGAAGAGGTGGGGGGGCTGCGGGCGGGGTTGCATGGGTTGAGGATGCAGGTAAGTGGGAATGAGTGTGTTTGGGTGGGTTATTGAGGCGTTCTTCTAGATACACGCGATCATGATGGATCGGAATGCACAGCTGACGGGGAGGGATGGGGTTGGACTCGGGGAAGGGGGTGGAGGGCAGTGGGGACCGCGTGGGGTGCACATGCAGCAGGCATCGATTACAAAGTTGTAGGCAGGCTCGAGGCAAGCTTCGTGTTGTAGAACCTTCGTTGTGTATGTACTGTACGTTTACGTGGTGGCAGTGGAGACGTTATCTAGGCGATCTAGCAAGTCCTGGACCTCCCTGACGGCGTCCTTGCGGCGTCTGCGGGCGTGCTCCCATGCGGGCTCTGCGGCGATGCCGTCGAGACGGAGGAGGCTCTGGAGGAGGAGCTCGCCGAGACGGAGGCGCTCCCTGTGGTCTGTGGGGTCGCGCTCAAAGCTGGTGAGATCGGGTGCGAGGGACGCACGGACGACGAGGAGCTCGGCGCCGATGGAGTCTATGGTGGCGCGCTCGGAGTGGGACTGGGACGGGGGGGGCGTGTGTGATGCGCGGGGGTCGGTGGCCCCGACGAGGGCGATGGTGGAGTTGGGGCGGAGGTTGTAGGCGGAGACTGGCGGGGATTGGATCAGCAGGGGGGCGATGAGAGGGAGAGGGACGGACTGGGAGCGGCGTCGTCCTTCATGACGGCGCCGGCGTGGATGAGCTTGAATGCATCGTGGGGGAGATGGGTGTACTCTGCGAGGGAACTGCGGATGGCGGCGAGCGGCGTGTCTGGCGGCGGGAGTTGGAATGTGATGCTGTGGGCGGGCAGGTTAGCACTGGGGACCGCAGTGGGCGGACCGCCGACTTGCCGCTCGTGGCCCCACTGGACGGTGACGGTCATGGTGACCCCGGCCAAACCCTAACCCCAGCCCCTATGACTTCATCTGCGCGCCCCAGTGGTTTCGCTCGCCGACCATGCCCACCGACGCGCCCCGCCGCGCGCTGGCCCCGCCGCCCACCCGCGCCAATGCTCTCACCGGCCTCCTCGAAAACAAACACGCCGCCACTCCCATCCCCCCGTCGCTCCAGGCGAAAATGGCCGCCGTCAGTCTCCGACTCCTACTCCACTCTGTCTCGTCTCACCCTCTCCCAGTTTGCCAACAGGTCCCAGTCCTCCTCGTCCCCCGCCACCGCCGCCCTCGCAAACCTGGCCCTCTCCCCGCCATCACCCCACCCCACTCTCCACACAGCAAACTCGTGCCCACCGCCCCGCCGCCCCACCGGTCTCGCGGCACGCAGAGCCAACAAGACCGCCCTTTCCCTCAAGGATATCGACCCAGACATCCTTCCCACCCCCAGCGCCGGTGCTGCTGCTGCTGGTCTCGGCGCAGGTCACCCCTCCCTCGCCCACGATCCCCCCAGGCGCCCCAACCCCGCAAATTTAGCGTCCCCCTTTTCCAACTTTTCCAAAATCGTGTAAGTGCCCTCCCCGTCTCTCTCCCCCCCACTTGCTTGACACCCCCCGCAGCGACCCCTCTGGCGCTCTCAACTTCAACGGCAAGGCCGTCCTCCACGCCGCAGGCGTCAACTTTGAGAATGGCGCCTCCTTCAACATCAACATGGACCAGCTCCAGCTCAACGAGGAGCTCGGAAGGGGCAACTATGGCACCGTCAAAAAGGTCCTCCACAAGCCCACCAACGTCGCCATGGCCATGAAGGTCCGCCTCCCTCCCTTCCTCTTCCCCACTCACTCAACCTCACCTTTTCTTTTCCAGGAAATCCGCCTCGAACTCGACGGCGCAAAGCTCAACGCTATCATCATGGAGCTCGATATCCTCCATCGCGCCGTCGCCCCTGAAATCGTCGAGTTTTACGGCGCCTTCTTCATAGAGTCTTGCGTCTACTACTGCATGGAGTATATGGACGCCGGCAGTCTCGACAAACTCCAGGGCGCAGGTGTCCCCGAGGATGTCCTCGCCCGCATCGCAGCCTCCATGGTCCGCGGCCTCAAGTTCCTCAAGGACGACCTCCAGATTATCCATCGAGGTCTGCCCCATCCACTTGGACTCCACACACGCTAATTTCAATTTGTCAGACGTCAAGCCCACCAATGTCCTAGTCAACAAAAAGGGCGAGATCAAGCTGTGTGACTTTGGTGTCTCGGGCCAGCTCGAAAAGTCTCTGGCCAAGACCAACATCGGGTGCCAGAGCTACATGGCTGTAAGTCTCCTCTTCTCCTCTCATACACACCCAATCCGACTTTCCTTGCAGCCGGAGCGCATCAAAGGCGAGTCCCAAAATAACCTTGGCACCTACACTGTCTCCTCGGACGTCTGGTCCCTCGGGCTCTCCGTTATCGAAATCGGGCTGGGCCAATACCCCTACCCGCCCGAGACCTACTCCAACGTTTTCGCCCAGCTTACCGCCATCGTCCACGGCGACCCGCCCGAGCTCCCCGATGACCGTTACTCTGACGAGGCCCGCGACTGGGTCGCCCGCTGTCTCGCCAAGAAACCGCACGACCGCGCAAGCTATAGCGACCTGCTGGACCACCCGTTCATGCAGAGTGATAGGGCCAGGGAGAACGTGGATATGGTTGGCTGGGTACAGCAAGCCTTGGAGTATAGGGACAAAAAATTGGCCAAGGAGAGGGAGGCGGCGTCGAATCCCCAATCGGCCCCGACCACCACCACCACGGCGCCGACCGAGGCGGAATGAGCGGTGGGCGGTTCTACAGAGAACAACGGGTTACGAGCGGGGTTTCTACGCACAATATTGGCTGCGATGCTGGGTCGCCTGCTCGCAGTGGCGGCTGTTTTGACGGCTGCAAGCGATAGCACACACCGACCCACGGCTGCATTCTGCATCTCGATTCGTCCTCGCATGAAGCACGTTTGGGACCGCCCTACGCTCGCCCACTAGACGCCACACACGCTTGCGCGCATCATGTTCACCTTCAACAACGTTATACCCACCCACCCGCACTTATATATCACTTGCCACTCGCGACCAAGCTGGTCTTGGTTTTGCTCACCCCTCACTCTTCCTTCAGGAGTCAGTGTAGATGCTGGGGCTGCAAGGCCAGCAATGCTGGGCACGCGTGTGTCATAGCTGTAAGCCTCCTCGGCTCTCGACCTCTTGCACTGGCTGGCCGGCTGCATTCAACTTTACGCTGGAAGCTGAAGCTTTTGGCGCCACGAATCACTTCGCCTGGACGTACCCACGCGGGACGTAAGTCAAGAACCGAGTCTTTGCGACACGACGCGATATAAGACGCGGGGCTCCGATACATACACGACGTCGATGGACATCTGTGCCCACCTCCGACACCACGCACTCATCACTGCACCTCACACATCGACCATACATCCAACCCCACATGGAATTGTTTCGTGTTCTTATGCGCTTCCGATTTGAACTTTTTTTTTTTCGCACATGTTATCATACATAGATTCGCGTGCAATATATTATTCCTTGACTTTGTCGGCTATGGCTTTGTCACAATCTTGAACTCTTGTTTTTTTGGTAAACTGTGCGCATGCGGTGGAGATAGTTGCAAGCTTCGAGAGACAGCAATCGCGCGCGCGTCGTCGCGCACAAAAAAAAATGCCGGCAAAGTCCGCTTAGAAAATAGAATGGTGATTGGCTTCAAGGCTTGACCAATCTTATCTCCTCCTCCAGATATCCGAGTCATCTGGGCTCGACTCTCATCGATTCCATCTGTGGTCTAGGATACCACCCCAGGATCTTGTCCTACGACCAAACCATGTCTTTTCCGGCCCATGACAGTACGTACACCTGGTGTTGAGATCCCGCGTGCTACCATTGCTCATCCCATCAGTTTCTGCCCCCTTTGATTTTGCAAAGGAGGAGGAGAAGGTCATTGCTTTTTGGCAGGAGATCGATGCCTTCCAAACCAGCTTGAAGCAATCCGAGGGTCGCCCCGAGTTCACGTTCTACGATGGACCTCCTTTCGCCACCGGCCTCCCCCATTACGGCCATCTCCTCGCCGGAACTATCAAGGTAATGGCCGGTTCTTGGGGTAACCCTCCATGATATACCAACCATCTATACAGGACATCGTAACCCGCCACGCACATGTCAGCGGATACCACGTCTCGCGCCGTTTCGGGTGGGACACCCACGGCCTTCCCGTCGAGCACGAGATCGACAAACAGCTCGGCATCACGGGCAAGGAGGACGTCCTCAAAATGGGCATCGACAAGTACAACGCAGAGTGCCGCAAGATCGTCATGCGCTACTCCTCCGAGTGGCGCCGCACCGTCACGCGCATGGGCCGCTGGATCGATTTTGACAACGACTACAAGACGCTCAATATTTCGTTCATGGAGTCCGTCTGGTGGGCGTTCAGCCAGCTCTTCGAGAAAAAGTTGGTTTATCGCGGGCTTCGTGTTATGCCCTACTCTACCGGCTGCACGACCCCGTTGTCCAATTTCGAGGCGGGCCTCGACTATCGCGATGTCAACGATCCGGCTGGTAGGTGCCCGAGTCATGTCTAGCCGTTAGAGCACGGGCCCACTCATTTGATCTAGTCACCGTGTCCTTCCCCCTGGTCGACGATCCCAAAACATCACTCCTGGCGTGGACGACGACGCCGTGGACCCTCCCTTCAAATCTGTGCCTCTGCGTGCACCCCGATTTCACATACATCAAAATTCACGACCAGGAACGCAACCAGAACTTCATCCTCCACGAAAAGCTCCTCCGGACCCTGTACAAGGATCCAAAAAAAGCGAAATATAAGAAGCTCGGTCAGTTCCAGGGCGCGGATATGAAGGGCTGGAGATATGCGCCCCTCTTCGAGTACTTCACCGATCAGGTGCGCCTCTATCTGAGCAACCCCTTGCTATCCGAGTCCATTCTCATGTTTCGTACACTAGTTCGAGGACAAGGCGTTCAGGGTCGTGGTCGATACTTACGTGACGGACGCAGATGGAACGGGTATCGTCCACCAGGCGCCGGCATTTGGTGAGGACGATCACCGCATCGCCATCGCGAATGGTGTGCTGCGTCCAGACGAGATGCCTCCCTGTCCCATCGACGATGGCGGACACTTTACAAAGGAGGTCCCCGATTTTGTTGGCCTCCACGTCAAGGTCCGTTGAATCATACGGTGGCGCAGGCGATGGATTTACATGTTTTTTATTTTATTTATTTAATAGGCGGCGGATAGCCCTATCCAGAAGGTGCTCAAGGCAAAGGGCCGCCTCATTGTGCAGTCGACCTTGAACCATAGTTACCCTTTCTGCTGGAGGTGTGCCTGGTCTGCGTCGCTATCAAACATCACTCATAATTCTTTGGAAGATCTGGAACGCCTCTGTTGTATCGTGCTATCCCGGCTTGGTTTGTTCGCGTGACGGGCATCGTCGACGATCTTGTGGCAAACAATGAGGAGACAAGATGGTTTGTCTAGAGTTCGTCTCCGATTGTATGTCTCACTGTCTTTTCCAGGGTGCCGCAGAACGTCGGCGAGAACAGGTTCGGCAACTGGTTGGCTAATGCGAGGGACTGGAATGTCTCAAGAAACCGCTACTGGGGAACCCCCATGCCCTTGTGGGTCAGTGATGACTTGGAGGAGGTACGTGATCTCATCGACTCACAGGCTAGGCTCTAATGGGCTCCCACCTTAGATTGTCTGCGTCGGCTCCGTCGAGGAACTGGAGAGGTTGTCTGGTGTCACTGGCATTACGGATATCCACAGAGACAAGATCGATCACATCACCATCCCGTCACAGAAGGGCAAGGGACAGCTGAAGCGTGTGGAGGAGATCTTCGACTGTTGGTTCGAGTCTGGAAGGTGGGTCTGCGCCACACCTACTCTATCTCGGGATGCTCAGATATGTTATTTGTATAGTATGCCTTATGCTCAGCTTCACTACCCCTTCGAAAACAAGGAGCTATTCGAACGTACGCATCCCGCAGACTTTATCTCCGAAGGTATCGACCAGACACGAGGGTGGTTCTACACTCTCCTCGTGCTTTCGACACATCTCTTCGGCAAGGCACCCTGGAAAAATCTCATCGTCACAGGTCTTGTTCTTGCTTCGTGAGTCGATCAATACTTCGATTAAACAACAACTGAGCCAATGTTCGTAGTGATGGCAAGAAAATGAGCAAAAGCTTGAAGAACTACCCCGATCCCAACATCATCATCGACAAATATGGTGCAGACGCAACTAGGTCAGCTAAATCGGTAAATTGCAGTTTATAACAGAAATCTTAACTGAACTGCAGGATGTTCCTCGTCAACTCACCCATCGTCCGAGGTGACAACTTGCGCTTCCGTGAGGAGGGCGTCCGCGAAGTCATCTCCCGTGTCCTCCTTCCCTGGCTCAACTCTTTCCGCTTCTTCCTGGGTCAGGTCTCTCTCCTCAAAAAGAGCACCGGGGTCAACTTCAAGTACAACCCGCACGCGCCCGTCCCGAACAACGTCATGGATCGATGGGTCCTTGCCCGGTGCCAGTCCCTGATCAAGCTTGTCAGGGAAGAGATGGCGGCGTACAGGCTTTATACCATCATCCCTCGCCTGCTGGACCTTGTCGATGAGCTCACGAATTGGTACATTCGCTTCAACCGCAAACGTCTAAAGGGCGAGGACGGCAAAGAAGACACCATCGCTGCCCTCAACACACTCTTCGAGACTCTTTTCACTCTTTGCCGTACGATGGTGAGTCTTACATCACTCATTGACCGTAAAGATATCCAACATAATTGCGTTCTAGTCATCGTACACTCCCTTCATGACAGAAACCCTTTATCAGTCTTTGCGGCAATTCATCCCTGAGGATCCCAAAGCCGGTGACACGCGCTCTGTCCACTTCTTGAGCTTCCCCGAAGTAAAAGAAGAGTACTTTGATATCGATATCGAACGCCAAGTGAAGCGCATGCAGACCGTCATCGAACTGACAAGAAACATTCGCGAAAAGAACAACCTTTCCCTGAAGGTTTGTCATTCTCAAGTGCCCTCTGAGCATCGTGCTGATCTCTTAAAAGGTGCCGCTGAAAGAGCTCTTGATTTTCCACCCCGAAAGCCAATATATCGAGGACGTCAAGTCCTTGCAACGGTATATCAAATCCGAGCTCAATGTCCGCGACATCGTCTTCAGCTCTGACGAGACCTTGTCCGGCGTGCGGTATCGGGCCGTCGCTGACTGGGCAGTCCTTGGCCGGAAACTCCGCAAAGATCTTGGCCGGGTCAAGAACGCACTCCCTAATGTCTCCAGCGACGATGTGCGGTCATACATCGACTCTGGAAAGATCAGCGTCGACAGTATTGAACTGGTTGCTGGCGACCTCACCGTTCAGCGCTATCTCGAGCTTCCTTCGTCCGCCGAAGGGCAGTACGCCACACATACTGACAACGACGTCGTTGTGCGCCTTGATATCCAAGTCCACCCCGACTTGGAAGTTGAGTGGCTCGCGCGTGAGCTCACGAACCGTGTTCAGAAGCTGCGCAAGAAAGCCGGACTTCAGGCGACGGACGACGTTCACGTCTTCTATCGCTTCGAGGACGGCACCGGCGCGGAGCTGCTTGCCGCCCTGCAAGAGCACACCGACGTTATCCAGAGAACGGTCGGCAGCCTTCCCCTAGACGTCAAGGAGCGGAAACTGGGGTCAAAGCTCCTCATCGAAGAAGAGCAGGAGATAGCGGATGTGAAGTTTTCATTATCCTTGGTGGCGCTGTACTAATTACTGTAGATACATGGCTACTGATAAGCGCAGACGTTGGTAGGGAATTTGACTACATATTGAAGAAAGTGAGCGTAACACATGTTCGCTGAGAAGGAAGAGCTGCGACCGACGGCGTTGACGGTCCCGAAACATCATTTGCGAACATGGACGATATTGCTGCTTGGCGTATGTAGCTAGTCTCCTAGAGCTGACCTACTGTAAACAGATGATAGTCGATCTGTTATTATGGAAGTCGTGTCCAGCGAGGATCACTGGCATGCAAACATATTCAATCAAAAAATGGTCACAAGGTGAATGCAAATAATCAATATATTAAAAATATTCCGTGGAATAATATTCTTGTCGTTCAGATTGGTGTAACCGTTAACGACCGCGACCGGCTAAGGGCCCGGTCATCGTCTATATTTACACCTACTTACTAAGCTACATTTCTTACACTATATAAGAGCTATCGTACCGTCGTAGATAGCCAGTTTTCGCAATACAGGACTTACAGTCATCCACCGGCCATTGATACACGAAAACTTTTGACCCTTCAGAAAAATGACATACATGTCGGGGCATGATTTTTAGGGCCTAGGGTACTTCAATGTATTGTAAACAATGATTCTACAATAAATTTACGACGGTATGGGAAGTCGATCCAATGGTGTAGAGAAATCAGTCGAAAATGTCGTTATCAGGGGTATACACTATCCAGTGAGACGTGACAGATCATCACGTCTCTCGGTCCATTGTCCGCATTTGGCTCAAATGCCGAGAATCTAATCATCGTCTTCATCATCTTCAGACGCTGAGCTGCTGGCTTCACTGTCATCCTCCCCATTCTCCTCAACACTGTGAGCCTTGTTCGGGTGTGGCTCAGCCTGCTCGATGGGCTCACACTTTGGTTTCGTGACTGCAAACTTTTGTCCTGCTGCCTTGGCTTGTGCTTGGTCTGCTTCCCAGGCCATAATGGCATTGCGATGGGCTGCACGTTTTGCCTTGTTGCGTGCCACACATTCTATCTTGCGTAATCTCCATGCTGCCACAAGGTTCGACGTCTCTTTTCCTCGTTTACTTCACTCTGCCTTTTCCTTCGCTGCTTGCTCTGCCTTGCCATTGCGTTTTTCAATCTCTGCGGTGAATTTGTCACCTGTGATGAGGCAGGGCATGCCATTGCCTAAGACCCTGTTTGACTTCTTTTTTTTGCCTCATGCTCCTCGAGGTGCCCCTGCAATTTTGATAAACCCATATCAATCAAGATGACCTTTGCCCGCATTTCGACCATGTTCTGCTTTTGGTGGGTTGGCGCCAACTCGGATTCAATCAGGGCATCCCTTAACTCCTGTTCTTCTGCAGTCTTTGGTTCACGTTTGATTAAATGGCAGTAACATTAGCAGAACGGCAAGATGGTGTATGGGCAGTAGCGGGACATAGTATTTGTGGATTTGGAGGTGGATCGGTCAACAAGGAAGGGCACACTTGATGAGCTGAGTGCGTCGAATGCTGTCTGAACTGGGAGGAGAAGATCCGCCATTGCCATATTGTCACGAGTTGGTGCCATCAATTGCATCACAGCCCTTTCCACGTTTTTGTTGACTGCTTATTGTGCGATAAGCTGGTGAAGCATGTCTGTGATAATCTGAGTTGGCTCCTTCATTGGTAGCAGGAGTTGGTGGCGAGTTGACCAGGTAAGACTTGGTGCCATCATCTCCTCCGTAATAACATTGTGGTTGAATGGCACAATCCCAGTCTTCTCAAATGCTTTGCGGATGTTCTCTGGCATTAATGTCTGTAGGTGCACCTCTGCATAGACCTTCAGAAAGTTTGTCTTGTCCACCTTCTGTCGCTTTTTGTCCTCAAACCTATTCCTAACTTTGCTCCACTGACGTTTGAGGACACCAAACATGACAATATCGAGGGCCTGATATAGGTGGTCACAGTGATATTGTGTTCACGTGCGTAGAGGATGAAGCCAAGGCTGTAGTGCAAATTGTGACCGTCGACAATAAGCAGCCTTTGCCAACCAGCTGCCTTAGCACGAGTCTGCTCGTCAAAGTGTTTGATCCATTCGACACCGATCCCTCCATCGACATAACATAACCTTTTTTCTAGTACTCTAGGCTGTCATGAAGGTTAGTCCTGCTCTTTGAACCCACATTTCAGCACAACTCACAACACATTCAATGGGTTTTCCTGCTTCCAGCTTGTTTGATATTCCTGTTCTTTAAAGATTACAGCAGGTGCCAGAAATGTTCCATCTGCACAGATAGTGACAAGGACAGTTATGTTCTCTCTTTTTCCGCTTCGTTGCTGGTGCTGAACTGTCTTTTCTTGCCCTCCAATGACATGTTCCCTGGTACAAACACCACTTTGGAACCCTGACTTGTCTGCCGCATATATTAAATCTGGCAAAATAGACTCTTCTTCATCCTTTTCAGAGATGGCGTCTTCCACCAAGTCATACCATGCCTCCTTTGTGTGTGGATTGCCTGCCTGTGCCCACACTCTGTCAAAATGACGTGAATCATATGCCTTTAGTTGGTCATCATATTGCTCAATAAAGCACGCCGTCCAATTCTGCCCAAGGCCTTTGAAAGTCAGGCCATAGCGTGCCTCGCAGATTTGTAGTGCGTGTTCCTCTACACGCTGTTGAACATGACACCGGACTGAGCACGGATTTCAACAAAACCTAACAGTTCCGCCGGAAACCACGGACATAGCCACTGGCCACCGGACCACAACAATGGGGCTCCGGGGACTCAAAGGCATCGCCTCACCAGGATACCACGACTTTCGTACAGACAACCCAACCATCCATTCTAAACACCCCGCTACAAAACAAGTATTCACCCAGCAGCCTATCCCTACGCCCCTCCCCCTCTGCCCTTCCTAACTACCCAGCGCCCGTCATGACCAATAACTCTGCACCCCGACCACCTCAGCCATCGCTCCCGGTCACCTCTATCAGTCAGCATAATGGTCCAGGTGGGCATCTAGCCTCAGCATCTTGCATCAGCGCCCCCGGATATGTTCTAGCTGCGTCATATTTTGCCAATCGACCGGCTGCTGCCGCCATAGCATGGATCCCGACAAAACCTAACAGACCTGCCAGAAACCACGGACATAGCCACCAGACCACAACAATGGGGCTCCAGGGACTCGAAGGCATCACCTCACCGGGATACCGTGACTCTCGTCCGGACGACGCAACCATCTATTCTAAATGCCACCTATCACGTAACAAGTACTTGCAACGCCAACACACCAGCGCTCTGACCATCCTAGCAGTAGCGCCGGTTGCCAGTGGTCTCATTAACAAGTCAGCATAATGCTGCGTCACGTCCGTGCCAATCAGCCGGCTGCTGCCATCATTGACTAATCTCAGATGGAGGTCGACGGTAACGACAGGCTTCATGATATCTAGCCTCTGCGTCCTGCATCAGCATACCGGATACCTTCTAACTGTGTTATGTCTTAGCCAATCGACCTCCGTTCCCACCGGCAACCGGACGTCCCCTGTTTTGTCAGCATAATGCTGCGTCATATCCATACCAATCGGCCGGCTGCTGCCATCATCGACTAATCTTGGATGGAGGTTGACGGTAATGACAGGTTTCACGACGTCTAGCCTCTGCGTCCTGCGTCAGCATACCGAATATCGTCTAACTGCGTAGTATCTTACCCAATCGGCCTCCGTTTCCACTGGTAACCGGACATCCCATATTTTGTCAGCATGATGCCGCATCATATCCGTGCCAATTGGCCGGCCTCCGCCATCACTGACTGGTCTCGGATGGAGGACAACGGTAACGACAGGTTTCATGACATCTAGCCACTGCGTCCTGCGTCAGCGCCCGGACACATTCTAGTTGCGTCATACACTTACCGATTGACTGGCCGCTGCCATCATCGACAGAGCTCGGATTGGAGGACGACGGTAATCTGGACACTGGGTTGTAGCTACCTACTTAAGGGAGTGGAAGGGGTAGTTAGAGGACACTTTTCGGACCACCCGCCAACTAGATTAAACTTCAGATCTCAAACAAATCCACTCTTTTGCTTATTCTGCCTAACCTCGACGTCTCCGACAAATGTCCTGCTTCGCCTCCGGAATTGTGAAAGTGTACCCGGACAAACCCCTCGTCTCCCGGACAAGCAAAACAATGTCGCTCGTGCGTAACGGATTGCCAACAGACGGTCTCCGGAAAGGCCTTGCAGGGAACCGGATGCGGTATAACTTCACATCCAATCACCCACCCCCTCCCCATTAGCCTGTGTGATAGGGAATTCTTGACTCACTCGCACATATGATTGTTTGGAAGCAGGTGATGCTCAGAGCACATTTTTGGCTCTGGACCAGCACTTTCCGGCACTCATCACCGGTCACCCTTTCAGGCTTCTCATTTTGAAGTCCAAAACCGGACTTGACTGGACTTTAAAACCCTAATGATTGTGAGAGAAAAAAAATAATTGTTTGACAGACAGGGCACATGATTGGTACAGAATCAGTTTGCACTGATTCCACCACGTTTTTCAAATTCTGACTTGTGTGCCAAACCGGTACCACTACCGGTGGGAAACCATGAGAATGGTTACTGCTGGTTCAGTTCTGCATGATATGATTCAGTGCAATATGCGGTTTTTTTCAGGATGACATACCAAACTTTGAAACACTATAGGGAAAATGGTCGTAGAGAGACCTGGGAAGGCAAATTTGTCAAAAATAACATTGTTTGAGATGATAGTCTTGTGGGTGCTAGGAATATACACTTTCCATCCAGCACGATTATCAGAATAACCAATAAAAATTCCATTCAATGTATGCCCCGGTAGACTCTTGCACTTATTGCACCCAATAAGCACATAGGCCTGGCATTCCAAGATGCAAAGATGGTCAATTTTTGCCTTTCAGCCTTTGAATACCTCAAACGGTGTGGTATTCCGTGAGAGGGCAGAAGTAGGGCAGTGATTGTGGACATGTAACAAGCAGTTTAATGCATGGTTCCACAAGCTTGCTGGGAGGTTTGCTTCAGTAAGCATGGAAGTGATATCCTTGGCAATGGTACAGTTGTTCTGTTCTGCCACACCGTTTTCTTGTGGGGTAGCGCGAGTAGTCAATTTGATGTGAATACCTTCTGCTTTGCACATTTTCAAGAGTGCACCTGTAGTATACTTGCTGCCCTCATTGTTATGGAAAGATTTGATTTTATGCCCAGTTTGCAGCTTGACTTGTGCTTTAAATAACTTGAAAGCTTTGAAGAGATCCGATTTCTTCAGCATTTCATAAACTTCCATCCATCGTGAATAATCATGGATCAATGTCGCCCAGTATTTGTGCCCAGTCCCATGGCTTGCAACTGGCATTGGGCTCTACTCCATCAAGGCCAAGGCTGCCTCATTCCCCTACCACCTTTGGTCTTCCCACACCATCAGCCAGAGTATGCATGGCTGATCGTGATACAGAACGAGAACGCTTCAGAGGTGCCGCTGACCCGGGTACCTTTGACGGCACTCGAACAAAGTTTGCAGAATGGCGCAC
>JABCKJ010000227.1:0-35730 GCA_018850815.1 Asterophora lycoperdoides
TTCACTTACTGCTCGGCGAAAATAGCTACTCGGACCAGAACGTAAGTTTCTCGACATCTTACCGTTTTCCACCGCCATTTTTTTAAAAAAGTTCCGCGTTTGGTCCCCGTCCCAATGTCACCGGCGGCACAAACACCCATATTGCTGACATGAAATACTTCACTGGTACCATTGACGAGGCAGTATGTTTCTTCTTCGATGAACCACCAACGCCGTTTTGACAGTCGCCCCAACTATGTCGAGGGAACCTGCACCACGAACCCTGCTGGTACTACATGGAGGGTGCGAACGACCACGAGGTTGCCATCCTCGACGTCTATTTTGAGACCGGACGTTTCAGTCCTTATCCGGAAATGTTGCGCCACTCATTTTTCCTTTAGCCACCACGAAGACCTTGAAGCTAGCGACAGTTATGTGCAACCCAAAGGCTGTAAGTTGATCCTGGAAGTTGAGCGCGCCACCAACACAACACTGACTTTGCACCCCCTCCAGGTCTCAAAAGATGTTGCTTTCAAGTGTCACAATGGCTGTCGCAACGGCCTGCTCATCCTCATCAAGATTGGCCTCTTCTAGGATATGATATTTCTCTAAATTGATCACGATGATACGCCATGTACTCACTTATTAATGAATGAAGATGATGCGTATAATTCCAACCCTACAAAGAACTGATTTCCAGCGGGCGTCGTAAGAACTATGATATCCCAGAGGCCGAAAAATTTCCATGCACCCATGCTGAGTTTGTGGGACGATCTGTTCATTCCATTCGCAAGTGCGTGGCGCGCACCTTGCGTTGCGACTCTTTGATGCCGCGTATACATCCTCTTTCTCCAGCTCCCCTGCATATCACGAGTATCGCGTCACTCAGACTATTCCTAATAATAAACGGACGGCGAAAGCACTTAAGCGGAAGCTAACCCAGGAAGGACCCAAGAAGGACACAGACACGGAAGTTTGCGTGAACTTGAAAGCGCGTCTCCACGTGGCGCGCGTATTCCGGACCGAAGCCGAAAACAGAATGGTCAGGCCTGACGACGACCAACGGGTGAATCAGGTTTCCACTTCAGCAGCAGCAGGGAGTAATACTAAACTTATATATGCCATTACGGCACGTCGGGTGCATAAAATATCGTTAAGCATATGCAACTGCATGGCAATGACAAGTTACATTACACGGTACTCTGACCGACTAATAGCACACATAATAGATAGGAAAGGAATGAGAAAGACGAGCCGGTGGTGGAAGAGGACACGAGGAAAACAGGAAATGACCCTAGTGAGTCTCTAGAAGCATTTAGGACCTCTCGCCCCTCAGGCGCCTGGCCAAAGCGAGATCCTTGGGTTGGCTGAAGAATGATGCATGTGTGAGTCATACACGGAGCCGCAGGACATGAATGAGTGAAACATACATGGTGACTCGCTTGGCGTGGATGGCAGCCAAGTTGGTGTCCTCGAAGAGCGAGACAAGGTACGCCTCAGCGGCCTCCTGGAGCGCCATGACGGCGGACGATTGGAAACGGAGGTCGGTCTGGGAGTGAATGGGATAAGGGTGTGCTACAATGGAACGATAAGAAGTAGCGAACCTTGAAATCCTGAGCGATTTCACGAACGAGGCGCTGGAAGGGGAGCTTCCTGATAAGAAGCTCGGTGGACTTCTGGTAACGCCTGATTTCACGGAGAGCGACAGTTCCAGGCCTGAAGCGATGGGGCTTCTTGACACCGCCGGTGGCGGTCTGTAGGCGAATGCTGAGTAAGCCGTCTATGACGACGACGACGACAACGGTGGCATGTACTTACCGCGGCAGTCTTCCTAGCAGCCTTGGTTGCGAGCTGCTTACGAGGTGCTTTACCTGGAGTGGTTATCAGTATGAGTTTGTGGTGTGGCGGAGAACACGGTACTACGGACCTCCGGTGGATTTGCGAGCGGTTTGCTGTTGGTGAGCACGTTGTGGTCAGCGACGAGCAATTTGGGAACGGTGAATATGATAACAGACCTTGGTACGAGCCATTATGAGTTGATGCGGAAGAGTCGACGATTTGTTGTGGAAGTTGCAAGATTTCCAAAGTACGGAGACGATGAGGGCGGGAAGAAAGGGATGAGGGAAGAGCCACGATTCCAGACACAAAATTACCCCCCAAACGACATGGAAGTTCTCACGGTCGGAAGACGCACGAGCCACCGGATTCTGAGCTCTTTGCGACTCGGAAGATTGACCAAAGACCTTTCATTCATTTTTCGAACGCATTCCAGGCCCATTCTGTCTCATCTTTTGTGGGCACTCTAACAGGCTGTATTCCGGCTATTATGTGACTTTTCTTGCGCACAGGCTTTCTCAAAGAGCTATTACAGATGCCTCGAAATTCGGTGTAGAATGGGTGTTTGGAGTGTGTTTGGTTGCCTTTGCCAGGCCTCGCCTTCGGCAAAAGCCGTATGGATCTCCTCCCTTGAACTTCCTGAGAGATGTCAAAAGGTAGTACTTAGCCCATAGCACTCCTTAATAAGTGCATACCTACGCACGCTACAGCAGCTATATGAGCCATCTAGGCTGATTCCTATTGCACAAATCTTATGATTACCACAGAATCTCACACAGATACCGCCGTCGTCCGCTCAACGTCCGCTGGCTGAGCGGTTGCGCGGCACAATCGATACCTTGTGGACAACGCACGGTTCAGGCTTGGAATTCGAAATGGAAGGAAAGAGATCTCGACAACGATAGACTATGGGACATGGCACACAACGCAAATTCGTCTTCTGTTCTACATTTGCCACCATCAACCATACCACCCATACACGCCGCCCCCTCGATGTTCCGCTGTCCAAAAATCGTTGCATTTGTCAAGGTTGGGAATATCATCTCGTACATAATCAAGGAAAACATGAGATTGTCATTAGGTCGTGTGCTGCCCAGAGTCGTTACTATCCGGCTGCTTCAGCATGGCTGGAAGAGATGAACGATCTCTTGTCCAAGGCCCTACCACGTCGGAAGAACCATTGATCCCCAAAGTTGTCGAAACATCTGCGGACAGCACCTCAACGGAAGCACGAGAGCGTAAAGAACTCGCACTGGCGGAATTTCGATTTGGCAAAGATCCCAACAATGGCGCCGCCAGCACCGGTGTGACATTGGCCTGAGTCCCAGGGGAGCCAATGGAGGCTTCCTCAATCGTAGATAGTTTGTCTCGAGGGGTGGTACGCATGGGGCCCCAGTCAGCAGTCCCAGAAAGGCGTGCATCGCTATTGTCCTTGAAACGAGTCTGGGAGTTATCTGCATCGAGAATTTTCCGGTGGGTGGTGCCTCCGTGCATGGTTGAACTGGATCTCACGGGAGATGTACTGCTGGAACGACTTCTAGATTCAAGGGCAGAGAACCTCCGCCCGTGCAAAGTACTATCGGGGTAGACACCTGAACCATCGTGCCCGGGTTGTGCGCGTCGCGGCCGTTTTTCAAGAGTAGCCGAGGAAAGGTGTTCGACTGGGGATAGAGACCGGGACAAACGGCGACGAGGCAACACAATATCCGAGTCTGAGTCTGAGTCCGAGTCCTTTCTCCTTCCACGCAAAACGCGAGCGCTTGACGATGGACCTATCCCAGAGTTTGAAGGAGCATTGCTGCTACCTTTAGTCCTAGCGGAGTGCTCGTTGTCACCGTGCCGCGATGTCTGGCGACGGGAAAGTGTAGCAGGCCGACGGGAAAATTGCGAGCTTTCTGGAAGTAATCGGCTGCGAGCATGTTGGACATCGGCCGAATTGACACTACTGAGTGCAGTAGTAGAAGTCCTTGACATGGGTACAGGGCGCCTCCCCTTCGTCTGAGGTGCAGTGTCGTGATATGGTTGAACATCGAGGGGACGTGGGGACGGCGGCAGCGAAGATTGAGAAATGGATTGTGGAGAAGGGGCTTGATTATGATTCATATCAGTCAAACCCTCACCGGGGGAAAACCCCCAGGCATCCTCGGGTCGCCTTAACTTGGTCCGCGGCTCGACGTCGTGTAGTCGTTGATCACTAGACTGATGGTTGAGGGGACGGGGCTGCGGGACCGGCGAAGGTGACCGGGAGCGAGAAGGTGGTAGGGATCGCGGCGGAGTGGAATCGGTTCTAGAAGAAGCAGGAAGAAACACTGGATAATGCCCCCCAGCTCTGAACTGGACATGACCATTGTTGTTACTTGGAGGAGGAGCCTGCTGCGAAAAGATCGACGTCCGCCCAAGGATGCGCCTCTGGGACCGCTCGCGCCCTGGTTGATCGAAGATATCAATACGCGTTATGCCCTCCGGAACGAGCCCAAATCGGTCGGCTGTGGCGAAGGGTGTTGGCATTTGGTTTATAGGGTCCAGGGAGAGGAAGGTGCCGTCAATGAGGTATACGGCAAAGCTGGGAGAATCAGGGAATATATCCAGGTACTCGTGACAGAGCACTGCAATTGACATGAGGCCGTTGAAATACTTCCTGTTCCATTGCGCGATTGTCTTTGCGACCCGATCTTGCGGTCGCATGGGTGGTTCAAAGGTCCGAGTCAGAAGGCGACTTTGATGCAGCGGGAGGTCGCCCTCCCAAGCTAAGGAGACTTCCTATGCGATTGAGCAAATTTCAGTATGCCGGTAACTGGGACACGAAATCAAACCTGTGGTACGCACCGTGATAAATTTTTCCCAGTCCACCGATTGGAAGCCCCGTTTGAGGAGGTACTGCGGCATTGCAGTCCCGCCTTCCTGACGAAATTGCAGATCCATGATCTTTGTAGTCGGGAACAGCTCATTAGACCCCGCCAATTCCGCGCCGAGCGGATGACCTGCGTGGCCAAAAGCATGAACAGGAAATCCGTTTAATGGTCCCGCTGGGTACAACCCCATAGACTGCAACCGCCTCTCCTCTGCCTTGAGCTGAACCCGCATGATAAGATCCGCCTTGAACCTCTTGTCCATAGAATCGCCATATCTCCGGAGAGTGTTGATGATCAGCGCGAAGTAAAGGACTCCGAGCCCCAAAACGGCAGAGATCGCGATGCGGACGCCTAGTTGCGCGTTATCCGACAATGTCAGCTCCGAAGTCAAGCCCAAGGTGTTCGTTCGCCATACAAAGGCCATGATACATGCAATGAAAAGTATTATTGACCTGTTGAAAGATTATGAGAGATTGTCGCGGATGATGGTTTGTACGGAGAACCGACCAAGCAAGCCATGTTGCTGGCATGGCGAGCAGCACCCAAACATTCCACCAGATGAGAGTCTTCGTCTTTTGAGCTTCCTTTCGAAATAGATGAATAAGGTATAAGGTCAGTGAGAACGACGGTACACACTTGTGCCCACTCCAAGGCTTTGTACGTCTTTCGCATACTGGCAAATCGTATGATGTACATGCACCCGTAGAGAAGGCTCATGAGCGCACAAATCAGCGACACGAGAGCGCAGTTCCGCGTGATCGGGTCGGCGGCGGCACTCTCAATCTGGAACATTGTGAGGATGGCGCTGTGGGGAGTGAGCGCCAAGAAGCCTTGTAGCAGCGAGGAACTTACGAAAGCAGCAAAACAGACACGATGTTGAGAATCTTCCACTCCCTGAGGAGCGAGTCTATGAACCCTTCCCAAGTAGATTTGAGGTTCGCGCTGGCCGGCGTTCTCAAACTGTAGCCGAGCTGCTGGACTGGCAAGGATGCCATGGGCGCCTGGACGACCATCTGCTCAATCTCCGGCATAGTCATCTCCGCCTCTTCGAAGATGCGCGCGACCCGGGAAAAGTAGAATGAAGGAAGGCGGAGCAAAAGGTGCAGATACACTTGCCGGGGAAGCTTGTCGAATACGAAGGCGAATATTGCGCTGAGAACATCGATGAGCAGAGCCAGGAGGAGCGTCCGCCTGCGGGTGTACGGGTAGACGACGTAGTGAAAACCTTGGTTGTCGGGGCGGCTTTCGTTGAGCGGAGCTTGGGCCACCGGGAGAGAATTATTGATGCGGCTGGTTTTTCTGCCTGGGTGGTTGATGCGGCTGGTTTTTCCACCTGGGTGGAAGGGATCGACGGCCACGAATTCGTCCACTGACTGAACTGATGAATTAAAAAGCTGCGCAGGCTGTTGAACGGTGGAAGGTCGATGGTAGCTTTGGGGCCCGTCATGGTAGGGGGGGCCATTGGAGTACCAAGGCTGATTTATCTCTGGTTGACCCCACGGGGCGCCATAGAATTGGGGAGTGGAATTGGGATAAATTGGCGCCACCTGCGGATGGAACTGAGATGATGCGTGCTCCCGAAAATACGGCTGCAGCGGGTACCGTTGATTCGTCGTTCTGGCATTTTGCGGTATCGTTTGAGAATCCGAGCGATCTCGAGCAAGAGACGACGTTGAAGGGATGTAAGCATAACTCTGCTGCTCACGAGGCATCTGGCCATGATCTAGTTCATCCGCAGGAGGTCGCAAATGATTGCTCTGAGACGAGAGGCGCGGCCGACGCCGTTCCCTTTCATCAGTTTCTGTGGAATCGCTGTAATACTCAGGCTGTTCCACCGACATCGACTGAGACGGCAAGAGAAAAGGAATGAACTGTGGGAAGACGCTGGGAAGCAGAGGCTCTGAGGAGAGCGCAACTCATGATGGGATGATGATCGTGGCGAATTTCAATCCGTCGATAACGGACGTTTTCTGAACTGCACTGCTTTTGATGGCGATCACTTCAAGATCATGGAAAGCCGGACGGTCGCGCTCCGGTGATGGCGAATCTTCCCGTCAAATGCCGCTGATCACTTCATAGCCTTGGGCTGTGCTGTGCTACATACTATGTACACTTTTTCTCCAGGGGCTGCAAGTGTTCAACCTGAAGTTGCAAAGAAGCAACAGGGTTCCAATGAATTGCCGTAGCTTGATCTTCGCACCTCGAGCCAATCTCTGAATTGAGCGCCACGACCCCCGTCGAGACTGGCACTTAATGGTATTACGGAGATCGGCACAAGACAAGGCAAGGACCAGAAATGGAATTGAAGAATGATGTACGTGTAATGTGACTGACAGCACAGAGGGAAGCATGGGGGGTTCAAAATCCACCTAAACAGCCATCGAGAGACAATTCCCCATCCACTGATGAAAAGCTCTCCTCAATATACAGCGCAGAAGGCCTGCGCTTGCCAGTTTCCCTCCGCTTCGGCTTGGGCCTCTCTTTCACGCTGCTGTGGGTACGAGGATGGGGTAGAAATGATAGCGCCTCGTCCTGCGGGCACGTGGGAGTCAGAAGATATGGGGTACTGTGCTCTGAGGTAACGGGTATACTGTATTCGTGCGAGTGAGAGCCGACGGGCGATGATTCGGAGACGCAGGCGTCCGAGTCCAGTTCGGACTCTGACGACGACGAAAGATCAAGGATAAGCGCAGGTAGGCCGGGAGGTATAGGCTCGCTGTGCTCAGGCTCACACGCCTCGTATGCTTGTGGGTGGAAGTAGCTTCCCTTCGGTGACGACGGGGACTCGCTGATGGTGAAGCGGCCGTAAACTCGGCTGCCTCGTTCTGGGAGTTTACATGTGTTGGGCGTCACAGCAATAGGTGCCCGGTCATATGCGAAGGGAGAATGGGTCGTCTGGATATCGGCGAGAATGGGCGTCGGAGGGAAATGGACGTGGGGAGAGTGGAGGAATTTGAATGGCAGGGCGGTGGACGGCGAAGGGAAACATTCGTCGCAAGATGAGCGGGTCTTTAGAATAGGCCGAGTTGTAGTCATTCGTACTTAGGATTTGTGTAAAAATGACAAAGTCTGCCCTCCAAGCAAGACTTGGCCAGCAAGACGTTGTGAGATGGAGGGAGAGGAGAAGATGAGAAGATGGGGCGACAGGTGTCCGGTTATAGCCTCGCCAGGCAGACCAGACTGTAGGGATATCTGCCGACAACGGACGATGCAACGAGGCAACGATCAAGTTATAACGTTGTTCTCACACTTGAGCCTGAGGGCGACTTATGTGGCCTTGAGCATCCTTGGGTCGGCCTCGAGGATCGGGGTCATCAGTTTCGAGGCAGTGCAGCGCAGCAGCTTACCTGGAATGCTGGTGTGGTCCGTGGAGCTATAGACAACAACGGACCAGGGACTTGGCATAAAGCGAACATCAATTGCTGGAATGAGCTCAAGTCGTCGCCCAGGTCAGAGTGTCCGTTAACTGCTGCCATTGGAGGAATGGAATTTGAAGTTGGCGGCCAACTGACAAGTACCCCACGCTGTTTGCCGATCTGGTTTGAGGTTGACGCGTTGACGCGTTATATTATTAACGTCAAGATAAGGCACTGATGATCTGGCAGACTGAGATTATTGTTGGGCCGGGCCAAGGCCGAACGGAGCCCAAGTACCGGCCTCCGAACCTTTCATATTGTGTCTTACAGCGAGGCGAGGCCCACGCGCAGAGAGGTTCTAGTGTGACCGAAAAAGACACCCTAAGATTTTCCATGCTCCAGAAAAAACATTCAGAACTGTCTTATCGTTGATAACCCGGCGTCCCATTACCCAAGGACCGCCCTCGTGTCAACAATTTCCTGCCAATCGAACTCCTAGCTTCAATACTGCTCCACTCTCGCACGAGGAGGATAAGTGATGTTCCCGTCCATCCCACTTGCAAGAGCGACCGAAAACGAAGGGAAGGCTGCGAACGGATCATTGGGAGACGGCGACGCAACCATGCCCTTGCTGAACGCGATCCGCTGGGCTGGGCTGAGCATGGTCATCTCCGCCCGTACACCACGGTGCGCAGCCTTCTTCGGCAACCTCGGGGACCACAGCGAGCCATTCCTACCCCCAAACGTAATCCCAACCGCTGGCGTTGGTGACGTCAGGCCCTCGAGCATCTCGTTTGCCGTCATGTAGGCCGACACCGGGTCCTCTTCCACAGACATAGCCTGCCAAAACTGCTGGCTGAGCGAATCCCCGTCGAGTTCGAGCGGTTCGGGTTTCGTGACGGTCAAGTGCGGAACTTCCCCGGAGGGGCTTAGAAAGCCGGGAGAGGCCGTGTGTGGTTCCATACTCTGGCGGCGTTTCGTAGCCTTGTTCTCGAGCGAACGTGCGCGAGGAGGGGGCTCGAGCATTTCGGTCTTGATCGTGCGGCCTCGCAGCTCTTCGTTGAAAACGCCATCCTCTTCGATGGGGGCGGACGGGTAGGGAGAGCGCGGGTAAGATGAGAGGGCCTTCCCCAATTCTTCCGGACCACGGGGAACGTATATCGTCAGCTCATCGAAGGTGACGCCTCCATGCGCCTTGTATGGCTTGGGCGAGCGTGGATCCTCAAACGCGGGGACAGTGAGGTGAGTCTTCTGAACAGGTCCTGCGGAGGCGGCGGTAGCATGTTTGCGCTTGGGTGGATCCAATAGCTTAAATGCGTTGTTCGCGGAAGGTGAGAGCCTTTTAGCCCAGGAGGACAGACCACCAGAGCCAGGAGAAACCACGATGGCCGTGCGATCATAAGTGTTAGGTGAGTGGGCCGACAACATGGAAGCCATAGAAGGTGACGAGGGGAAGTGGACATGGGGAGAAAGATGCGAAGAGTTGATGACGACGGAAAAGCTGGCGGTGAAGGGGAGCGGATTCGGCGACAGTGGGAGGGGCACTGGCCTCTTGAGAATCGATCTGGAAACGGGCTTCATGAGCGCGCGAACGGGGGACTTCACGCCAGCCCTTAGAATCGATTGGGACGCCATCGGGGGTCGTAAGAGTCGTGAAAGTCGTTAAAGAGGATGAAAAACTTCTGGTGTTTTTTTTAGATAGACACTGTCTTGACCAGCAGGGCAGAGCTATTTAGTCGGCTGCGAGAAGAGGTCACTAGGTCAAGCGGTATCTGGATAAATAGACGCTCACTGGAGAGAAGAATGTGAGCAACGCTGAAGCCACAAAGCTTCGGGGATCTGAAAGATGGTTAGTTTGGATGGTGATGGACGGCTTTATAACTTAGGAGATCTGGGAAGGTTGTCATAGCCACAACCTCGCGTTCCTGCAGCGCCTATGCACGTTCACTTCACCTCGGGTGATGTTGTCTCCGGTGGACCGTGGCGTTGCCAGGCATCATATGCTGTGCACTTCAATCCATCTAACAACAGTTGTGAGTTTGCTGATGTTGATACGGCTGATTCGGGGTCGTCGGGTCACGTAATTACTAATTTTGATTCCGAGGCCGCAGGCGAATTCCGATCCGTGATCCCTCATCGTGTAAGTACATTCACCATGATCAAATTCGCGTCAGAGGCCGGAGGGATTTGGATTTTGTCGGAGTAGTAGTAGTAATAGTAACAGTAGTAGTAGTAGTAATAGTAACAGTAGTAGTAGTAATAGTAACAGTAGTAGTAGTAATAGTAATAGTAACAGTAGTAGTATATTGTCAGGATATTATCAAGGCTCGATGTTGTGCGTTTGCCGAAGTTCCGTGATGCAACTCTTTGTCCAGGGCTGTCAATCTACGGTTGAGTTGGAGTCGGGACGCGTAATTTTAATTTCGAGGCGAATTCCGATCCGTCGATCCGTCATCGTGATTCGTGTGTACACAGTGTGGTATACATTCACCATGAGTCAGTGGGAGTAGTTGTAGTAATTAATAGCAGCATATAAGCCTCTATGACGGGTGTGTTTTGATTGCACATTCAAAAGATATTCAAAGCACATTCAAACGATATTCATATTCAGCCGATATTCAAACGACCTCCACACCCGCTTCAAACGATATTCAGACGACCGCTATTCAAACGATATTCAACGACTCCACACCCGCCGCTTATATAGGACTCTGATCCACAGCGCCCGCCGCCTGACCACAACCTGAGTCTCTCATGCGCCAAAGATTCCGCCGCCGTCGGGGCATTTGGAATCAAGATGCTGGATGCGGGCCGCGACACAGCCCGGGGCTGGGTTCTTGCTTACGTCTTTCAGGTGAACAACGATTGCGTCGCGCCAGACGCCACACTTTGTCGAGACTCGAGAGGATCAGGCGCCCTCCGACGAACGCTGCCGCAAGGTCCACAAAGGTTCACACCATATAGACCTCTCGCGGATGATTGGTGGGTCGCATGCGTCCTCAAAGTCGTTGCATGTCCCATTGCTCGAGCTCCAGAATAGTAAACCGATTGTGACACATCCACGGAGTCGTTATTATTAAGCACATGCACCGATAAGAATGAATGACCGTCCGTGAATACTCAACCTGATGATAACTAAATGCGATCTCTAAATGCTGCCAACAATACAACGCCACCACAGCACAACAATAGCACAACAATCACGACCACGGATTCTGATTAAACCCAGATCCAGGCGTCCTCTTCCCTGAACCGAAATCATCGGGAACCCTCCACGTGTCGGCGGCTGGAGAGACCGTGATGGTCCCGTCAGCTCCGCCGAAGGATAACCCCGCGTTTGGGTAGGCATTCAGCGGAGACGTATGGGGGAGGTTGAACGAAGACATGGATGAGGCGGCGAACGTCGACGTCGTACTGTAGGAGAACTTGTCGGGCAGCTGCGGCGATCCCCATGAGGGTGCGTCATCGGCAAACGATGCGGGTGCATATAGAGACGGAGGCGACCGCCGTGAGGTATTGCCGTACGCGGTGTCTCCGAATGCTGACTTGTGGTATGATCTGGGTTCGTCGAATTCTGTATAGTCGTCGTGAACATCTGGGAGGGAGAGGGTTCGAGAAAACGAAGTCGAAAGGTCTTCTTGTGACACGGAACTGGGTCCAGAAATGGCGCCGGTATTATGGGAGCCTGAAGGTGATCTCGTGAAAGACGCGTCCGATGGGTGGTGGAGGGGTGGAGCGGACCCAGACCGCTCCGTAGTGGGTGGCACAAGAGCCGGCTGGACTGGCTTAACCTGAAACTTGAGGTCCTCAGGACTGACCTCCTTTTCCAGGGCAGCTTTTAGTGCATTAAGATCAAATCCGGCACGGGCCGGAAGATAAGGAGCGGGGTCGTGGGGTGTTGTTGAACCAGATGCGGGGTGTCCAGACTCTGACGATGTTGATGGTGTAGATTCATGTTTGGCTATGCGAGGAGGTAATTCGTCGTCGGTTGAATCAGCTTGGGTATGCGATGGTTCTTTCTCTATTGTCGCAGATGGGGCTGATGGTGGTCTAGACACTTTCTGGGTTTGAGCTGGCTTCTTCTTCCTCGAAAACCAACCTTTCTTCTGTTTCGTGTCTTGCTCAGTAACGACAATACGGTCTTCAGTGAAGTCTGGTTCCTGTTCCGATCGTGAGAACTCCAAACTAGAACGCTGTTCGAAAAGCTCACCTCTGGCTCGTCAAAGTAATCGGCAGATACAGGGAAACCAAGTTGGTCTAGAATGAGGGGCATGAATGCACGATACGACATGTGGCCAGCAATCTTATCCGTGACGTCAACATTTTCCAGTCCAGGGACATCCGTGACCGGCCTGAGTCCCGCAACAGTGCCTACGCCACCACTCGTCGCACGGAAAAGGTAGTTAAGAACCCAGTCGTTCCGCGAGTACGCGTTCACGAAACGCCCAGAGATCACAGAACGGACCTCACACCACGTTTTAGAAGATGCTGTCAGTGTAGCGCCGAGCAAGAACACGTCCTGTACGACTCCAAACGCTTTGTGCTTCGCAAGTTCCAAAAGGGCGTAGAATATGACTCGCGCACCCAGCGAGAAGCCAATGAGGGTGATCGGGCGTACACCAAGATGGCGTTGCATCAAAACTTCTGCCAGCACCCGTCCTGCCCCACGGGCACGATCCAAGGCATTGTTCCACGGATTGTCAATGAGGTAGCCCAATTTAGTCAAGACTTTTCAGGGGCGTGGGTCAGACACAAAATTGCAGTTAGAGGAAGTGAGACTAACTGATTGGCCATTGCAAGGCAGTCATGAAGGCGGACATGACCGTCGCCTGCAGGACAGCCACACCGACCTGCGACAGGACTTCTCCTGTTAGAATTTTAAGTGCGCTTCCCGTCTCTCGAATCATCTCGGGTTCCCAGAGCACACTAAACACGTCCCCGACGATAGGGTCCAGCACACTGAATGGTAGCCGCACATCATCCTGCGGACCTGTCATGAATCTGAATCAAGTTTCAGTGAAGCGACCGGCGGTCAATAAATGATACGGGCAAACGTACCCAGGCACGGTAAGTATACAACTCACCCGTTTGTTGTTGTGAAGCGGAAGGATGTCAAATGTGCGCACGAGCTGTGTGCGCCTGGCCATACCACGTGCAGCGATACTGGAACCCGTCAAGACACCGCCTGTGGTAATCACCGCCGTACCACCAACGCCAGCAAGGAATCCAGCAGAACCGCTAATCCCGATGGTTGTGAGGGCAGCGCCTAGGCCAGCGCCAATGACTGGTGCGAGTAGCCCAGCCGACAGGCCAATGACGAGACCGCCGCCTGTGATACAATTAGTGAAACGAATAAAGGAAGACATCCATGCGCACCGAGTGTTGCAAGACCCAACATCACGTAGCGTTTTTTCTTCATTGCCGTTTGCTGGCCTTGAATTACTTCCTGCTGCTCCATCTTCTCCACATCCTCCTGGATTTCGAGCGCCTCTGTCACACGACTTTCAAACTTGACGACGTCCAGCCATCCAAGACCCAGCTTGAACGCGACACTCTCGAGAAGCACCCTAGATCGCGCGTCGTAAACGCTGTCCGCAATCAGAACAAGGAACAGGTCGCAGAGAACGGTCCATCGAATGTCCAAAGTGACATTCATATCGGCAGAGGACAGTGAGGTGGTAACTCCGGGGATGGCACTCGTCGAAGTGTCCCCTAGGACCTTGGCAGTGGTCTGATGAGTCGCCGGTGCGCCTTCAACGTTCAGCTGAGGCGAGGTTTGAGGCGTCAGACGGGATGTTGGGCTTCCTGGCTGTATGGCGGTGAGTTTGGGGGTGATAGGGTCTGATTCTGGAGATAAAGGTTGATTAACGAGCGTCTGATCTGAAATGGATTCGGCGTCGGGGTCGTCGCGTACGGTATGACTCCGCTCTTCTGCCAGCCTTTGCGCTTCTGCGGGATCGTACTCAGGATTGGCAACAGTGTGGGTAGTCATCAGAGCTGGAACAAGATCCATGGCTACGACGCCGTGCTCAGCGAGGCTTTCGATCATCTTCTGTTCTATCCAACTACTTTAGGGGGCGAGCTGGCGAAATAAGTATAACGACTCACCTTGCGTCTCGAGCTCCATATGATAGTACAATCTACCCATGATCTTCAGAGCCCAGAGCTCCATGTCGTTAACAGCGGCCTTCAGCTCCTTTCGTTTGGTAATCTTCAGGCTTTGAGACATATCTCGACTCGTGAGGGCGCACAGCCCAACGTAGGCAATGCGCTGGGCCTCGGTCAATAGATTCTTCGTCGCCTGCATCTGGCTGAGAGGGGTCATCGCCTTGTCCTCGTCGAACAGGTACTTCGTGCGCAGGTGGACCTCGTCTGCATCCTCCTCCTCGTTCACCCGCAGTCGCGTGTACTCGCTCTCGTTATGGTCAAGCTTGGATCGCCACTCATTGCCATAGTCATCGACGTCGATAAGATTTCCGGTGGCATTAGCAGCGCTCGTGCCCTTCGCTGACGGCTGGTAATGGTATTTCTTCTGATCCTCTTCGTCTAGCCCCCCGGCGAATTCATCCTCACGTACGATCGGCATATCCTGCCATCCTTCGTCGTCGTCATCGTCAAAGACAGGAGGAGCAGGTGATATGGGAGCTACTGGCATAGAGACAGGGAACGGCAGTGGTGGTGGGCGCCAGGTCTACTTATAATATCCAAGTGTTCACACGAGACTTGAACTGTAACCACCACCATCACAAATCCTCGATTCTCTTGAGAACAACTTGGCCATTTTAATGGCGTTTTTGGATACAAGTACTGTGCTTTCTTACAGCCTAGATTTGTTTGTCGTTTGAAAGGCAATCGTGTCAGTACCTCAACGGGACTGACGCCTTGGCGACTCGGACGCTTCCTCTACTTCAAGGTTCTCCAATTATCCAATTATGGTGGCACCGAACTTTCTTTACTGGCGGCTCTTCAAGGCACCATTTGGAATATTGAGGCGCAAATCATTCGCAATATTTTGTTGTTATAGATAGGATGAAAAGCATCGCTTTGGCGTAACCCATATGGATGCGTATCCAACCATTCTGCGTTCTGCGTTCCTCGAACCATTGCGATGAATGTGGGTTGCTAGTAAAAATCTTAACAGTATCACCGAAAGCTCGCCACCTTGAATATAATCTTTTCCATTCCTGCGCGATTTCAAATCCAGTATGTGCCTTCGTGTTGAATTGACATGCAATATATGCCTTCAACGGAATGAAAGAATTCCGTATTCAAGTCCTGCATTCGTGAGCTTCAATACAAACGAAGTAGATGACTGGAAAGTGGTCCGGGCTCGAGGCCAACAGTGTTGAACGTGGGATGCCAATTCGCTCCAGGAGACGCTGCAGCGTTGCGTCGTTGAATTGCACTATTAACACATATGGGAAAAGATTGAAGGGGAGTAACAAGCTGTATACACGCACACAATGTTGGTCACGACGTTTGTGCTTTCCGCTGGGCCTCCTCCCTCTCCTTGAATTTCTGCTGCGATTGCTGCTGCTTAAGGGCGGCTTTGACCTGCCTCTGCCGTTTGCGCCTCCCGTTCCCTCGTTTAGGCGCATCAAGAATCACTGGCTCTGTCATCTTCTTCTTCCTCTGCGCAGCCTGCTCCGCCCGAGTTTTCTCCCGTTTCTTATCACGTTTCCGAAGTGTTGTCATAGATGCCTTGAGAAGTGCTCCATAGGCCGCATGGAATCTCTCTACTTGCCCTGGCTCAACCTATCCAACAAAACGATTAGATCGGCCTTGCATCATAAGACTGCGGTAATTCACCTCAGTCGAGAATTTGTTCGAGCCGCCATCCGTGACGCGCAGTAAACAGCGGTATTCGCGACTATCCTCTGAGGATTGGGCGTCTGCCATCACAGCATCCTCGCCATCGTATGAAACTGAATAAAATCAACAACCAAATTGCAAGAAAAGACGATCGGACATACGCCGTTTATGAGTGAGCCATATCGTTCCCTTGTCCTTGGAGGAGTTGAAAAGTGCCGTCAGCCGGGACAGAAACTGCAGATAGTTTTCATTATCAGTAATAAATTGACGCAGATCCACTTACTGTATCGTTGTCCACCAGCTGCATTTGGGAAGCGGGAGGCAGCCGCGGAAGGCAAATATTCAAAATCTGTATAACCCACGGCCACGTGGTGCTATCCGAATTCCGATGTCGGAATTCGGGCCCGGGACGGCCAACTTTTTTTTGTTTGCCAATTGCTCATGAGCACGACACCAACGATGCTTTGTGATTTTCAAGCCTTTCCTCTCTTGCCACCACGCAAGGCGAACATATGAAGCCTGCAGTGTATCCCACACCAGAAGGGGGAGCCTCACTAGTGCTCGCATTTCGACTACAAAGCAACATCACACTTATCTTGGGATCTGGTTCTCTAGCAGCGTCTCGCGCCTATTCAGCTTTGGAGGCCGATTCTAAGGTCATTATTCTCGCAAAAGGCGGCTTGAGCGCAGCATGCGACGAAATACAGTGGAGAACTGCGCAAGGGCAGCTCACATTCGTTGACTGGGACTCCTTACCGGGATCGTCCACCGCTACCGGGGAGGAAAAGCTTGTCGAGGCTTTCGAGTCCTATCTCACCACGACCGCGGAGGTGCGGCTTGTCTGCATGACAGAGACTGCGACCGGCCAACGGCGAAATCGTTCCTTCGCCGAGAAGATCTACCATGTTTGTAGGGGCCACAATATTCCAGTCAACACCACCGATATGCCGGACCTCTGTGACTTCACCTTCACCTCTTCTCACCGCTTTGAAGATGCAGATGGTAGTAGCACACCTCTGCAGATTGGCGTAACTACGAACGGGCAGGGGTGCCGTCTCGCTGGTCGCATCAAGAGGGACATCGTGTCACGGGTTCCGAAAGATGCTGGGGCGGCAGTGGAGAAGGTTGGCAGGATGCGGAGGATGGCAAAGGATAAAGCAGCGAAGAGTAAGGAGGTGGACGTCGAGGATGAGGAGGAGGAACTCGAAGAGAACGGACATGTTCTGACTCCCAACCGGCCAGTACCTTCGCGGAGCACGAGTGAAAGTGACTTGGAGAGCTCCAAACGCCGAATCAAATGGGTGGCTCAGGTCAGCGAGTACTGGCCCATATCCAAGCTTGCGCAGATGTCCGACGCCGAGATGGAAGACGTGTTAGCTGGGAATAGCAGCCCCGTTCCATTGCCCATGAGACCACAGCCCGAGTCTACAACACCATCCATCCATTCCCTTACCCTCCCCCGCCCTGGCAGAATCCTCCTCGTTGGCTCCGGACCCGGACATCCATCGCTATTAACTATCGCCACTCATACCGCCCTGACAAAACTGGCTGACCTCGTCCTATCCGACAAGCTCGTGCCAGATGCAGTTCTCGCCATAATCCCCAAAGCCGTAGAAGTCCGTATCGCGAAAAAATTCCCCGGTAACGCCGAAGCATCTCAAATGGAAATGATGGAGGCAGCTGTCGAAGCAGCCCAGCGCGGCTTAACGGTCGTCAGAGTCCGTCTAATTCTCTCTCTTCCTTTATGTCTCTGAGCTGATTCAGTTCTTTAGCTTAAGCAAGGCGACCCAGTTGTCTACGGCCGTGCCGGTGAGGAAGTCCTTTACTTCCGCGAGCGCGGATTCGAACCCGTCGTCGTCCCGGGCGTCAGCTCTGCCCTTGCGGCACCCACCTTTGCTGGGATCCCCGTTACACAGCGCGGTGTCGCGGAGTCGTTTATGGTGTGCACCGGCGTCGGGCGGAAGGGCAAGGACGTACAGCTACCTGGATACGAGCGCTCGCGGACGCTTGTCATTCTCATGGGCGTTGCGCGGCTTCCGCAGGTGATTGAAGCGCTGGCTATAGAGGGACCGGGTGGGCGCCGGCAGGGTGCAGCCTACCCCCTACATACGCCCATTGCGATCATTGAAAGGGCATCCATGCCGGATCAGCGCGTGATATCGTCGACGCTGAAGGACATCGTGAGGGCACTGGACAGTGTCGGGGAGCAGAGACCGCCGGGGATGATGATCATTGGATGGGCTGTGTTGGCACTGTGGGGGAAGGGTGATATGGGGGTGCTTAATGAGGGAGGAGAAAAATCGGACCACGAGAGGGTAGATAAATGGTTAGCAGGGAAGGAAACTGCTTGGAGAATCTCGGAGGGCCTCGACAGTAGCTGGGAGGGTCTATGTGACACATAGGCAATAAGGAAGACATCGACGTGGCGATTAAAGAATCGTATTAGGGGAATCAAGGTACCCCATGGCAAACTCGTTGATTCACAAGGTTTGTAATGGCACTCGAAACTATATCGATATGTCGAATACGTAGAATGCGCCCGTCGTAGATACCCTGATGGCGCGACGCGTTTTCGCTGATATGCATGGATTGCGCCACCAAAGTCAGGAATTCAAATTATCTGGGCGATCTCAAAGTTAGGATGGAGATACATAATCATGGAGGAGAAATTCACATCTCGGACGACTGTTACGAGTATGTGTACAACAAAGTAAAGGTTCATACATGCAAGCCCTCAAGCATATGGTCGAAGAGCTAACATATTCATATGTGCAGGCGGAGGCGATAGAAAAGAAGGCAAGAAGGGTTTTACCCCTAGTGATATCCTACCACTTTTTTGGGACAGCAGTCAGTGTAATTTTGGAGCGACGTATTCCCTCATTGGCGCCAAATGGCTGAGCCTCTGGACATTCATTAATCAGCTCGTGGAATCCTAGACGCCTTCTATTGAGATCGAAAGTTATTACAAGCTTTCAGAGGGATCACGATGGACGGAATGCCGATTGAGGTTCAAGTGTTGCATTTCACAGCGGAGTATCGGCGAACCCTGGAAGGACTTGTTCAGCAGAAAAATCGCAGATAAAGACGTGGCAACGCACCTTCTATCCCACCACTTCATACTCGCCGCTCTTCGTCGAAGGCGATTCTTTCAATGTCTGCGAGCCAATCTTCTGCGCCTTCAACATCTTCCCGAAATCGTCTCCATATGTATCTTGCACCAACTCAACCAATTTCATGAGGCCTTCATCCAGTCTGCCCACCGCCTTCCCAGCCGTCTCCAAAGGCTCCCGCCATTTGCTATCCACAAGAATCTGGTGCACCTCCTCACATGTCTCTCGCAGAACCCTATGGGCCTCATCCTTCGACGAGCCTGTAAGAGCGTCGACATCACCGAAGAAGTCGTCGATCATCTGTTGTGGGATGTCTCCGAACAACGAGCTGCACATTTCTTGGAAATAGAGGTGGATAGATGGAAAATCCGACGGGTCTGCGGAAGAATAGTCCATATCTATCCGCTGAATATGAATAAGTCCTGAAAGGAGGTAATTCGCTGTATCGAATTCGTCCACCAGTCCAAGCGCAGTGTACAAGGTGTAAAGCGTCGCGGAAGCGACAGTACCTAGGGAAGGTATGATTCAGCTCCTGTATTTCACACTAACGCTGGGGCCACGGACCTATGATGAAACCTTTAAGCCTCGACCGAGGCGTCCCATCTGGTCTATACCACAGTCTTGTTGACCAAGTTGTTGGGCGTGCGTAAAATTGGGCGCGGGGAGGAAGATAAGAAAAAGATCTATGTTGCGTGGACTTTAAGGCATTTTTTCGTGAAAGTAGGAATGAACGAGCGACTGCCCGCTGGGCCAGCATGGGTTCAGAACAAGAAATGCCAGGTGAGGGCTGTTTGCGTTTATTACTTTTTACGGTGACTTCAACGTCATCTGTGGCTGTACACCACACGGTTCGAATTCACGCGAAACTCCCATAGCACGGATGGCAAAAGGTAGCTTATTGAGAATATCTGGCATGTTATCTGATAACTTGTTTTTCCAGTCATATCCGAATCAACTTCATTGGCGCATCTGCGTTTTCCTCGCCGAAAGATAAGGCCCTTTTCTACTCTCGAATCTGTGAAGAAATCCAGACACTCCAGGCTGTCCGAGTCATTGTTGAGCGGAAAGGGCATCAAGCTCAAATCTTCAAATGCGTTGCGGCCAGTTTCCACCTACGCGAATCTGATTATCCGATTTTCATGAGATGTGTCCCATCTGTCGCATGTGCGCTCGTAGTGGCGCCGTGTTGCGCTTAACACCGCCACGCTCTGGACATGCATCAGCTCTCGCCACATCCCCTGTGCAACAGAACTAGTGTCGCGCTCGAAACGCGCCCATTTTTTCATTGATCACAAGAAAATGAGCGAAAGCCAGTGGAAGTTCGTCGAGTCCATGCTCTCGGACCATATGGATAGGATGGAGGTCCTTTGGTTGGACTACAGTTTTTCAACCACTCCGCCAGAGTCGTACCAATGGCTCAGGCGCTCTATAGCTTTACTGCAAGAAACGGCGGCCCCCCCTCTTGCGTTGCCTTGTCGTCAATTAGTATGGGCATCGGCGGCACCACATGTTGCGCCTTCCCGAGATTCTATTTTCAGGCATTGCACCCTGCTTGCGGGAGGTCGCTTTACGATGCCGTGCTCCTTCCTGGGATCCATTTCCCATCAATGGAGTCACTTCCCTGAACATCGGCCTGGACCCCCGGAAAAGTGATAATTATCGCCTTGCAATGCCCACCCAAGCACTTGACGATATGGTCATGGCCGATCTCATGCATCTCCTCGACAATCTTCCCAATCTTGAGCGCCTCTACCTGGGCCTGCCATACTCCCTGCCATTCAAGGCCAATTGCAGCATAAGAACCATCTCGATCATCTTCTCGACCACCGTATTCTCATGCCCATCCTCTCACCGGTATCTTCTCAATTTGGGCCATGCCATGGGCATGAGACTACGCGTTGAGCACGGATGCGGATGGCGCAAAATTGTAGGTGCACGGAGATATCTACAGCGCACGATGCAACTTCTTGGGGCAAGTCGGAGTCCGGACAATGACTAGGAGGATTTCACTGTGTCACAATTGCAGAACAAGGTTGGAGCTAATGAAGTATCGAGCGGAATGTGACGAAGTAGTAAGTAATATCAATGAACGTTTGACATGCAGTTCATCTGAACGGTCCCCCCGTCAAAGCTCCGCTTGCCCACCGTCCGATAAGGACGAGCAGTGATAAGTGGACTCATTCGGTATGAGCTTGGGTAACAAATCTACATCACCCGGATGACAGAACGGTAACGGTCAGGCGAACTTTCGGAGGCGAACGCTGGCTGGCGAACGTACTTAACTCGGCCCGGCGGACAAGTCACAACAACACCGTTGATTGATGGGATGTGGTTATAGAGTTTTTACATCACCTGCACATTCGATGACTTAGGACTAAGTATCGCCACAGAAGCCGAACGGTCAGGCAAACGCTGGCGAACGTACTCAACTCGGCCTGGCAGGTCGAAGGGCTATAAACACAAGGCCTGGTTATCGAAAGAAAGCTCGCAGAAGTCCTTTTCGACAAGAGCAGCGATGATCGACTCTGAGATGTGGATGAGATGCGGTCGGCTTAAGGTGACCGCGATGAAGTTGGTGGGAAAACCTTGAGAGGACTGTCATAGCAACATTGGAACTCCGGTCTTCTTCTCAATCTATTGTCTATTGTCTTTTGCAATGATTGAACAGAACTTTGTGACTAACCGGATGGCGTGTCGAAGAGCGGTGCCTTGCCAGTCGAGTTGGTGGAGACTTCGTCGCGACAAAGGTCCGATTCCATCATTTCTTTGCCATTCTGGAGAATCTTTGGAGGCTCTATAAATGAGGTCCTGAATGTCGTCTGTAATGTAAGAATTCCATCGCTCCTCTCCAAAGTAGTACTTCAAGTCTGACAACTCCAATCTTCTCCTTTGACTTCTGCTCATAATCATCATGGTCTCCTCCACAAAGCCTCTCCAGTGCTCCGCTTCTGCTTACAAGACCCACGGTTTTTTCCGCTTTTTCTGACTTGCTTTTCGTCACACTGATATGTCCCCAACAGACAAGCTCGCTCACATTGTGCGGGAATGCCTCAAAGAGCACCAGATGTCTCCGTCAGATATATGCCTCTGCGTCTATGATGACAGCAAGGACTTCGAAGCCGTCATGCGGGAAGCAATGAACGACAACGGCATTCCTGTGATCATGGAGACGACCTTGCAACCATCTGCGAGGTTCACCAATGTTCGCCGTTTTTTTTACCTCTTTGCCTTTTGGACATTGCTCTGATAATTCAGCAGCTTGCATATCATGGCTGCACCCTTGCCGAGAAGACGAATATCGCCCTCTACACTTGGTGCGTGATGAGTGGTACCGTGTGTGTGCTCAAGCTAACGTCCGCTACAGGTTCATGATCTATATCGACGACGTCTCCGCAAACGACATTACCGCCTTCGTCGCATTCGAACAGCGCTTTCTCCAGGGGGTCCCCCAGCTCGACCCTGTCCTCGACGCGATGGCAGTCCTCCTCCAGCGCATGTACAAGCAATACACGCCCTTCCACGCCAACTCCATTATTAACGCCACATTCGAGTGCATCAACGGCACGTGCATCGAGCCCTCGCTTCAAGACGTCCAAATCGACCGCTCCCCCCCGCGCTTCCCCCAGTTCCTCCGCGACCGCACCGGCTTCAGCATCGCCTTCGCGCTCATGATCTACCCGACTGCAACGCGCCCGCTGGACTACGTTACCTGTTTCCAGGCCATGGCCGACATGGATATTTGGATCTCGCTGATGAATGATATCTTGTCGTGCGTGCTCCCCGACGTATTCTTGTTTTCTTGTTTTCATTTTTACACCTTGATCTTTGTCATAGATACCACAAAGAGCGACTTGCGGGAGAGACGATCAACTACGTGTCTAATCGCGCGTCAGTAGAGGGAAATACGCCCCTGCAGGTCGTTTCGGATATCAGAGGAGACTTGCTCCGCGCCAGGAAGAATATCTACGCGACTTTGGAGAATGGCGGCGGCGACTTGGCTGCGCAGCACTGGCGCATTTTCGAACGCGGATACATGTGAGTGCGAATTCTGTTTCCGTCCTCCTTGTAACCAACTCGTTTGCGTGTTTAGCACATGGCACCTCGAGCAAACGCGGTATCGTTTGTCGGATTTGATTTTGTAATTTCTTGCAAAACGCGTATCGTACTAGATATCTGAACTTACTAGGTGTACTCATTGGTTGGGGCTTGGTAGAAATACTATATTGTATCATCATAAGCACCTCATATGCATCAAATCCTCATCGATTGCGTTGACGAGCTTTGGACGTCGCTCCAATTTCCACCCACCGACGACGGAGTTGAAACTTAAAGAAAAAACATAAGAACAATTTTATGAATGGTGGTCGCGTCATCAAATGCAATAGAATACAGTGCTGAGTAGTATACAAATCAATACGAAATCATCCTTGATATCAACATGTCCATTTCCAACAGCCAGAATATGTGGTCGCAGCTTACGTCTTGGCCGCAAGCAACACCTTGCTGCCTTCTTCGAACCTGCGGGCCTCGCTCTCGGCCCTCTCCATGCTCTTTTGCAGTTTCTCCTCACGTACCTGCAGCCGCTGTTCCATCCCCAGAATCAACAAGCGCACCTGCTCCACTCGCGCAACCGTGCCGTGCTCATCTCCAGGTGCGGCGCTCATGCTGATGCTCGAGTTGGCCCGGTGGCGTCGCGTTGCGAGACCCAGCGCGGGGTTGGAAAGGACTGGTGTATTGTGTGCGGGAAGAGGTGTGATGTCGAGCGAGGACTAGACAAAACAAGGGATCGCATTAGTAAACGCCCCAACGGCCAAAACACAGTCGAGAACGTCAAATGCACCTGCCAATTCTCCCCCGCCAACTTCGTAAGCTCCCGCTCCAACATTTTTTCGCGTGTCTTTGCCCTGTTTATGGATGGACACAAGTCAGAACCCGACCCCAACCTCACTAAAACCGAAAAGACGCAGAAACGGACCTATCAAGTTCAGCCATACACCGCTCGTTCTCGCGCTGCGTACCCTGAAGTAGTAGGTCAAGGTTCTTGTACTCTTTTTCGAGCTCCTGTACGGCCTCGAGTGGCGGGCGCTGCGCAAGCTGGGCCTGGAGCACCTGGATCTGTGTCTGCAGCTGTACACGCAAAATCGCGCAAGTACGATGAAGGCCAATATCGGTCAGACACAGGAAAGAAACAAAAGTCAGACGATACGACGCATGCACGCACCTTATCGTTCTCGCGGTCTTTGTCGAGGAGCTGGCGCCGAAGAACGTCTTCATTGGACTCATCGCCCTCGCGCAGCATACCGAGATCGTCAGCGCCGAGCGCGAGGGAGGGCCGGGCATAGTGGCGGACGCTTTGAGCTCGCCGCATCGTGGTATTGAACGTGAACTTTCAAATTTGAACAATGAATATCAATTGATCAAATTTCAAGTTGAAGTTGGAAAGTTGGGCAAAAGTTGGGCGCCCGCTGCAGGCGCGTTGCCGTCCGCCGTCACGGCCACGTGAGACCACCAAAAGTGGCAGTCGTGACTCGTTAAACTTGTTCAAGTTGTTGTCAATGTCAGTTCAAATTCGTACTTACTCCAGTCAGTCGACATCAAGCCATGTTACCCGACGCGTCCCTGGCCATATCATGGTTCACTGGCAGAATCACAGTGCGGTTCCGACACTCTTTTGCGCGAAGTTGTACTTTGCCTCAAATTGACTCGATCTCGACTCGGCAGTTTCTCTTCAAAAGCTTTCAATACTAAGGTCTATCGGCTGTCTACTCCACCATTCACGTAAAACTAGGCTCCACTAGCAGCCCATTCAGCCTCTACATATGGAATCTCAATCTGGACCTTACGCCGCGCAGCTGATAAACTCCCCGAACGGGGACGCTACGGAGTCCACACCACTACTAGTCGCTTGGAATGATGCCGACGGCGACGTCGGCAAAGCTGATGACACGACGAATACGGCGATGTTCTGGCAGGAGATGCGCACAATACCGCGCTTTGCATTGCCAGTTTTTGGGTATGTCTTCTTGACTTCATTTTTTCACGATTCTTATGATGGTATCCAGCTCTCAGCTCCTTGAGTTCAGCATGATTTTCGTTCCGGTCATATCTATCGGCCACTTGTCGACAACAACTCTCGCCGCGGTTAGTTTGGGATCGATGACCGCCAACGTTACTGGTCTCAGCGTGATCCAAGGCCTGGCGAGCGGCCTTGATACCCTACTTCCTTCTTCATTTACGTCCCCGAAACCTGAGCTCGTAGGCCTCTGGTCGCAACGCATGGGTATAGTCGTCGTTTTGCGGTGTCTACTTTGATGTCCTTGACCTTTGCCTTCCATAGGGGTGGTGATGTCTTTCGCAGTCGCGGTAACGTTTTCTCTGTACGACTCTTTTTATTATCGCTGATGTCACGGCAGCCGATCGCTCTCGTCTGGTTCAATGCTGAGAAGATTCTACTGACATTGAAGCAAGATCCTGAAGTCGCTCGTCTCGCGGCTTTATACCTCCGATGGTTGTCAATCTCTCTTCCAGGTATGCGCTGCCTTCTTTTGTGACGACGATCTACTTACATCTGTGGTCCTTTCCTAGCGTTTGCATTTAATTGCATCAGCCGGTGAGTTGCTGGGTCTGCATCTAGCATCCTGTCACCTTGATGACGAAATCTCAAAAAGGCGGTATTTCCAGTCGCAAGGTGTGCTCTTTCCTCGATGATCCTACCATATCTCCATCATAACACCATCTACAAGGCCTGTTCTTCGTGCAAACGCGAATTATATCTTATGTGGCGCCGGTCAACGTTCTCCTCAATTACCTTCTAGGTCTACAAAATTCTCAAGTTTCTTTCATCGCCCATCACTCACGTTTGATGACAGTTTGGGGACCCCAACCTATTCGACTTGGTTATATTGGCGCTCCAATAGCTTCGGTTCTATCATTTTATCTGACTTCCACACTCTCCCTCATCCACATATTATACCTCACACCTCGCACCGCATGGCATCCGCTTTCCGCGAAGATGTTTACAAACCTCGGCCTTTTACTGCGTCTTGGCGTGTCTGGCATCGGTATATCGTCATGCAAGAAGTTTTGTGACTTTCACTGATCCGTTCAACGATATAGCGGGAGTTGCAGCAGAGTGGTGGGCATGGGAATTCGTTGCACTCGCAGCGGCCTTGTAAGCACCTTTGTCTTTTCAAGCTCGCGTCTTTTGTGTAACCTCGAAATTCAGGATGGGTCCGGTAACGCTCGCTGCTCAGTCGATTTTGACCACTACAGGTGCAATGGCGTTCCAACTTTCAAATGCCGTCGCGAACGCCACGTCCATTCGGTGCGTACCAACCTGCGATAATATTCGCCATTCTCAAGCCATTCTTTCAGAATTGGAAATCTATTAGGAGAAAAAAAGGCAAGACGCGCTGGTGTCGCGGCAAGGACTTCGCTCGTCATTTCAGTCATCACCGCTCTGTCCACAAGGTATTCCGTTTGCTATCAGGAGCGGCGACTGGAGCTTAAACCGTCCTTTTAGCGCTGTCCTCTTCCTATCTCGCCATTCATGGGCCATCCTGTTCAATAACGACCCTGGTATGTGTGTTGTGCTCTATCCTCATCTACTTTTCTTACTGTCGTATTGCAGAGGTGGTTACCCTCGTAGCAGCCGTCATCCCCGTGATCGCGCTCTTCCAGATTTTCGACACCAATGCTGTGGTGAACCAGGCTATTCTTCGCGCGCGGGGAAAGCAGGTGAGATATAAACGATTCATCTACATCTGTGCTTCCAGTAATCCATGTATCAGTTCCTTGTCGCCATCATAAATCTCAGGTAAGAATTCAATTGGGTATCGAGATATCAGCTTTACTGATGGACCTACCTCCAGTGCATACTATGCGATCGGTACGACGGTGTTTGCTCTACTTCCCTATTTTCTGTCTCACTCAACCTCTTTTACAGGACTTCCCTTGGGATTCTGGCTCGCCTTCAATTGGGATCTCAAGTTGAATGGCCTCTGGATGGGCCTCACTGTCTCCCTCATCTATGGCACTGTGATCGGCACATACCTTGCCTTTAATGTGGACTGGGACAAAGAAGTCACCAAGGTTCAGAACCGGCTTGCCGAGGAGGAACGCATCCGGAAACTGGCTGACGAGGAGAGCCATCTTTGAAGTTGTTCTTGACTTAGACCAGGGCAACGTGGTAGGACATGAAGGATGTGGGAGTGACTCCGAGTTCAGAGTGGCAAGGAGGACATACATACGTCGATGACATTGATACGATGGCGCAGAAACTAGTCAGGTGATCATTGTAGATCGCGTCCCTAGACCGGGACCCTGACCGCTGGTTTCGGGAAGTACGCGCGTCGCGGACGCGCGTATGTACTTGAAAGTTGACTCACCATTCTTGTTCAAAAGCATTCACCAAAGATCGCCAGACCTTTCTAGTATCCATCAAAGCGCTCTAAAATCCGGATAGTCGATCATTTGTCTGAACTATGGCCTCTGATGCTGGATCTGTCGCGGCACAAATGCAAGCTTTCCAGCCAGTCTATGGGAGTGCTACGGAGTCGACGCCGCTGCTCCCTCCTCCGGAGATTGACCTTGGCAAGTCAGATGATACAATCAAGGCGACGATGTTTTGGGAGGAGATGCGAACCATTCCACGTTTCGCGTTGCCACTCTTCGGGTTTGTTGTCCCCAGCCTGTGCAGCTTCGACGCAAGACATTTATCGTGTGCTTTTTACGATACATAGCTCCCAGGTGCTCGAATTCAGCATGGTGTTCGTATCACTCATATCCATCGGCCACTTGTCTACGACCAGTCTCGCCGGGGTCAGTTTGGGAACGATGACCGCCAAGGTCACTGGTCTTAGCGTGCTCCAAGGCCTGGCGAGCGCCCTCGATACCCTGCTCCCTTCTGCGTTTACATCGTCGCAGCCTCAGCTTGTGGGTCTGTGGGCACAACGCATGGGTACAGCCTTTGTTTTCCGTGTAAAAAAAGCCGCAAACGTCCCACTGAATATTTTTCGCATTTTCTAGGGGTGGTCATGGCGTTCGCAGTTGTGGTAATGCCTCTCTTCATATAGAGCATCGTGTTTCAACGCTGATCATCACCCTGCAGCCGATCGCTTTCATCTGGTTTAGTGCTGAGCCGATTTTACTTGCCTTAAAACAGGACCCCCAAGTTGCTCGATGGGCTGCTTTATACTTACGATGGTTTTCGTTTGGTCTACCTCGTCCGTCCTGTACGCGTATTGAGGAAATAACCCTACTAAGTATCTATCTTTTCAGCATATGCCTTCAATTGTATCAGTCGGTAAGTTGATGAATTTGCGACTGGCATTGGAATCCTGTGTCTCTGAAACCAACCACAAGGCGATACTTCCAGTCACAAGGTAAAATCATGTTCAACTCCACAGATTGAATTATAATCTAAAAACTCTGAAGGTCTATTCTACATCCAAACGCGAATCATATCATGTGTGGCGCCAGCCAATGTGATGCTCAATTATCTACTGGGTTCGTTCATCTCCGTTTTGAGCCTTGGCCTTGATATACATACTTACAGCGAATTATTGACAGTTTGGGGGCCCGACTCACCCATTCGGCTTGGTTACATCGGCGCTCCAATCGCTTCAGCGTTATCCTTCTACCTGATTTCCACGATGTCCTTCATCCATATCATGTACCTCACGCCTCGTACCACATGGCATCCGCTTTCTACAAGGATGTTCACGAACCTTGGCGTCATAGTGCGTCTTGGGTTGTCGGGTATAGGTATGTCGTCCAGAAGGTCTAGACCTGAATGAGTTGCCTGATCAATCTGATGCAGCTGCTCTCGCATCCGAGTGGTGGGCATGGGAGTTTATCGCACTAGCGGCGTCTTTGTACGGCGAAACGGTTTTCATCAGAGGGTTAGATTCTCACGTTTTCCTAATAGCATGGGACCGGTAGCGCTTGCTGCACAATCCATTTTACTCACCACGGGCGCCATGGCGTTCCAACTTTCCTACGCCATTGCAAGCGCCACTTCCATCCGGTATGATTCCGCCATGACTTTCTTCTCTTTGTCCTCGATGAACATTCTTGCACAGGATTGGGAATTTGTTGGGGGAGAAAGATGCGCTACGTGCCGGTGTTGCAGCACAGACGTCGCTGGTGATTTCGCTCATCACTGCAGTATCCATAAGGTATTTCATGGGCATGGGCATTGTTGTTGTTGAGCTTACTATAAAACATCGGCCTAGCACCACCCTAGCTCTCGTTCGCGATTCGTGGGCTTACCTGTTCAATAGCGACCCTGGTTTGCGCCTTATCTTCTTCTTTCACCAACAAATTTTCACCATGATATTTCAGAGGTCGTCACTCATGTCGCGGCTATTATTCCATTCATCGCGCTCTACCAGATTTTTGACACAAACGCAGCAGTTGCGCAGGCTATTTTGAGGACGCGCGGAAAACAGGTAAGATACAGCCCGTAGTCGAACGCAGCCCGCCTCTTTACTGATCCCCCTCTACAGTTCATCGGCGCTCTTATAAACGTCAGGTAGGGGTGGTCGATCCCATATTCCGCATGCTAAATGACTGACTGGCCCTTACCTGTAGTGCGTACTATGCAATCGGTAAGGTACCCTCTGATTTTTCTTTTCATTGTGTACTAACTTCGGAATGACTACAGGGCTTCCGTTGGGATTTTGGCTTGCCTTCAGATGCGATCTGAAGCTCCGTGGTCTCTGGATGGGGCTCACGGCCTCCCTCATTTATGGCGCCACGATTGGCACATACATTGCCTTTAGGGTCAATTGGGTCGATGAAGTTATCAGAGTTCAAAACCGGCTCGCTGAAGAGGAACGCCTTCAAAAATCGGTATATGCTGAAGCCGCTCCCTGACACAATTTGGGCTTGGGATGAGGTTCTGTGGGTGTCTTTAACCGATAGTTCGTCCACCCGGACAAGACGAGTCGATTTGGAACTCTTAAGTCAACGGAGGATTATTTCATGGACATACGCCAGCGTCTAGTACAAGTGAGAGGAAACCATTGTCTTTTAGACTAACCTCCTACGACCTCGTAAATTAGCAGCTGCGATCTGCAATCCTTGCGACACGAATACACCCAAGCATGATATCGTGGGTAATAATGCTTTCTTGGCGTGTCGTGATATCTTGCTTTGGGGCGTTTCTTGTTCATAATCATTTCACCGGAGAACGCAACCCCAGGGGCTCGCAGTTTATGGACCCAACTCCTCGGATCTCATTGAAAACCGACCTGCTCTGTGTGACAACACTATGATGCGACAAGTTGCGAAAAGCCGCCACTTGAACTGATGATCTGGCAGATGAGTGGACTAAGACACTCGGTTTTTGGACACCAACCATTGGCCTGATATCCAGTGGGTGGTGGACATGCATGCATCATCTCTGTGAATTTTATCGAATCCTCCGATGCAAACATGGCATATACTCAACGTACTCTCTACTGGCACCAGTTCTGTCGGTGGCTGCCATCAACACCATACCAAGGTTTCTACACATCCGCCAAACTCGTCCTGGGCTGCAGATTCATCCAAACCCCAACAAGAGGCAAAGCGCAGGACCCGGAGGGGTCTTCCCTGCTGGTGCCGCTTCCATAGGTATTCTTTCAACATCTCTCGATTGGCATACACATTCCACTTGCGACAGTTAAGGGTTTCGAGCGCCATAAATTGTGTGGTTTCGGCGCCTGCAAGGGCACGGAGTACACTGTCATGCGAGGAGGACGAAATCTCCCGCGAACTCTTTAGATCACCCAAAGAGCATAGCCATCCATGTTGAGAAAACGTAACAGTATTGATCCGCAGGACTTTGAGTTGTGGCAAGCGAAGTGGCGCCAGCAATTCTGCCCAGATCGTATCACCATCCCAAGGCCAACTACCCAGATAAAGTCTCATATATCCGGCGTCCACAGGACCGTTGCTCGGGAACGCCTGGGCCTTCTGGAGATGTACGTAGTGCGTGTCGTGGTTGACCAATTGAAGATGAAGTTGATTGACAATATGCACAGAGGTCCATTCCCCAATGGCACCTGCAATAACTTGGACAGCCTCTATCAAGATCTTGTCTCGGAAACAAAAGTTTGTCGTTGAAGCCGTGGGGCAGACGAGATGCTCGATGAGATGTGCAGAGTTTTCCAGGGTGGTATGGATGACGAGGTCGACCAGATGATCAAGGTGAATCTTATGCCGTAATTCGCCTTCAACAGGAGGGAATATGGGCAGACCGAAGTAGAAACGCTCAATATTGGGAAGATTGTCAAGGAGATGCATGAAATCCGACATGGACACATGATCAAAGTACGTCAAGCTGGGCACTGCCACGTCGCAATAACCACGACCTTTCTCCCGGGGGAGTATGCCGATGTTCAGCGAAGTGAGTGCATCGAGGGGAAATGAATGCCAGGAAGCATCCCACCATCTTAAGGCGACCTCTTGCAAGCAGGGTGCACTCCAGGAAAGGATAATCTTGGGAAGGTGCAACATGTCCTGCTCGTGACCACGATCACAGTTTACGACAAAGCTACGCAAGAGGGGTGCTGCCGTTTCTGTCAGCAAAGCCGCAGAATGTCTGAGCCGTTCCACAGACACAACGTCCGATGGAAAAGTGGAGTCCAGCCAAAGAACCTCCATCCTATCCATATGGTCCGAGAGCATGGACTTGACGAACTCCCACTGGATGTAGCGCATCCGGCTGTATTCAATGAAGAAATGCAATGGGGCGCGTTTCGAGCGCGACAGCAGTTCCGATGCGCAGACAGTGTTGCGAGAGCTGATGGATGTCCAGAGCGTGGGGGTGTCAAGCGCAACACGCCGCCAGTGGGGGCACACATGCGACAGATGGATCCACGGGACGCTTCTCATGAAGACCGGACGATCATCCTGGCGCCGGTAACTGTCCGCAACGCACTTGAAGATTTGGGCCAGAAGTTCTGCAGGCAGACGAGAAGTGTTGCTGATGGAATTGTGATGGATCTTCCATTGAAAGATGGCAGCCTGGTGCACCTTCATTTCGTCACGGATTCGAGCGTAGGCAACCGCCTTATCTGCCGGTGAGGAAAACGCAGTTGCCCCGATGTTGACTTCGGATATGGCTAGAAAAACAACTTGTCGTCAGATAACATGTCGGATTTTATTAACGAGCTACCTTTTGCTGTCTCTAGCGCTCTTGCGCAGGGGTCCTTTTGCGTGCTGGTATCTGGCATCGACATTTGCGGTCCTGACTGGAAACGGAAGAATTCTGAATTATTAGGGGGTCTTCAATTTGCGTCCAGCGCACCTTCGGCTTCTGCCGGCAGGCAATTACGGATGACCTACTGAATCAGTGAAGCTCAGTATAATTAAATTCCAAGCTGCGCTGGTTGGATAAACCTTCCCATCCACGATTCACGAGGAGTCCTCGGAGCGCGACTAGAAACGCCTGTACATCCGACAAGTGCAGTTCTACTAGAACCGGCGCAAGCGAAACGCACCCCGCGTGCCCCCCAAAACACAATCTTGCGGTGTACTAGGCCGACGCCCAGATAACGCAAGCGCGCCCCACACGTTGGATCTCGCGAGCTTCGGTGTCGATGCCAAGGCGGTCCCAACTGTGGCAAGGTCCTTCTTTTCCTCGGAGCGCAATCATCCCACTGTATCGTGCTATCTATGTATTTGGCAGAATGCGCTGGAATCTGGTTCGCGGGCGTCGGGCGATGGGCTGGAGGACATCGTGGGTCAGGCCTCATTACGTGCAAAACTGGAAAAATTTCAACATTGAACTTGAGTCCAATGGCTGTCGAACTTGGAAAATCGACAGGCAGGGGGGGGCCAGGGGCCGATGTCGGTGTCACAGACTCCGAGATGGAGGGGGACTAACAGCGGTCCATTTGTCAAGTGGGAATGCCACCAGTGACCAGACGCCTTGTTGTTGAGCCCAACGAGAGGAGGCCTGTTCGAATCAGGGAGTGGACATATACTTGGCCATGATTGTCATAGCTTTTTAGACTGTGTGCAGGGTCCGTTGGGGTAGCGGTAAGACTGTATGATGGACGATGGAATGCGAGTTGCGTGTCCACTGGATGTGGCACCGGCCTGGGGTGGTGACATCAATACTGCAAAAACAGGGTACAGAGTGAGCAGGGTGAGATATGTATTGCACAATACGTGTATGTGGGTAGGGGAAATCCATTACTATCCTTTGTTTGTGAAACCCAGGGAAATTGAAACCAAAGAGCATTACAGTGAGAAAGCCAGAGTGCCCGTAATTTGACTTGGAGGAAAGCTGGAGGCGGCGGAATGAGGACTGAGGAAGATGGAAGTCCGAAGGGAAAGGAATACATGTAAGTAAGTAATGGGACTTGAAAAAAAGGGATGGTGGTAAATGTAGCACAGAAGACGCATGGAAGTATGGTGGAAGTGGAATTGGACATGCGAAAATCGAGGGCGCGGCGTGTATGGGCGTTGTGGTGGTACAGATGGTAGTAAATGTAGAACAGAAGACGGATGTGTGTGTGCGTGGATGATGGATGCAGGGTGTGCGTAGATGTCGGGCCCAGCTATCGTTGTCCGAATGTACGGAGATCGTCAGATCTCTCTCCTTCTATGACAAAGTGAGTCGTCAGAGGGTATCGATTGAACCGCGATATCCGGAGATCGTCAGATCTCGCTCCTTCCATGACAAAGTGCGTCGTCAGAGGGTATCGATTGTACCGCTCAACCAGCAGGCGACGGCGCTGTCTGCGCGTCAGACTCTGCGGGGTCTTCAAGCACAGTCGCCTGGCGCGCCGTTGGATCACTCGACGAGCGTAACGGCACACTCTCCCGTGGCGGCCCGGCAGCGGATTCAGGCGGCGCGCCGCCATCACTCGCGTTCCCGGCGTCGCTGCTGCTGACGCTGCTTCGTCTTCGGAGGAGGCCGAGGCTCCAGCGTTGCGCCTTCTTCATGAGACCTGGGGGCACAGGTGGATTCGTGGGTGCGCGGATTTTTGGGTGCAAATAAGATGGGAGGGAGATATTGGGAAGGGGAAACTGGGTGGTGATGCTCGCGGTCGGTGGGGAAGAGAGTGTTGCGAGATTTCGGGACGAGGATGGGCAGGGGAGATATGCTGAGCCTGGCGCATAAGCAGAGGAACTGGTGTCCGGGAAAGGGTATTCGAATCGCGAGTCTGTCGTGAACGGCGTCGACGCTGGGAGAGGAGTTACGACGGTGACCTGTGCCATCGCCGATATCGCAGGAGGCTGTGTGGAGGTAATTTATTCACGACGTGGCGCAAGAAAAGCAAACGCACAGGAAACGCACCTCCGGCTTAGTACATGCTGTTGACGCATGGCTACTACTTTCACGGCCGATGACGTTGGTTTCCACTGTTTCCTTGCCCGTGTCATCGATCGGATCGTCCGCTGCCGCTCGCACCTGTCCGTCGGCATCCACTGCGTCTACGCCCTGTTCTGTTGTTCCGGCCTCCGACGTATCGGCCTGCGACATGAGCGATTTCGAAACTGGCAGCAGTAAGAGGCCCCCGCAGTAGTTACCTCTATCCAGTCCCTCTGCAGGCAAATTGCTGCAAATTTGTCAGTTCGAATGACGTTCGGCCCGATGCTAAGTCGGCAATTGCCGGACACGCTTCTACGCAGGAATTGTCTCTTGGCCCTTGGGCTACATCGGTTTTCCTTAGCAGAATTCATCCACAATTCCGGCGACCTGGCAAGTACATAATCACTGAATGACTTACCAAGATCCACTGCTGATTGTCGCTCCTGGCAGGTTTGCGTGATGTACTCCAAGTAGACGAATCCCAGAATCCGTGCCCATTGACCATCGCATGTAGAAAAGTGTCTTTCATCAGGATTGATCGTTGTCCAGTTCTAGCAAATTTCCTGGTTCGACAAGGAGTTCTGGAGGCATGTCAAGTATCAGGCCTCCCAGTGAAAAATTGTGCCAAAATGGGCTCGATCCCACTCACTTTTTTCGCACTCTAACAGCTAGATTGTTTTGAGTACGGTCACTTCTTGTACCCCCTCATTTTCGCTCGATTCTATACAATTTTGATCAGTGCCAAACTACAGTTGCAACAGGTTGGTTCGCATTATCCAAGGCTAATCTTCCCAGCACCGCACCTGGGCTGAGCCCCAAGCCCCGAGCAAACGTGCAGCGTAAACCACATTGCATCAGGAGTGGGCTCGAGTCGACTACTACTACTTAAGCTCAGCTGTCCGACGTCGACAAACTGGAAACCTCGTGGTCTCGCTCCCTACCTCTTGTAGTATACCTCGATGGCCTCCTTGGCCTTTGCTCAGATTTATTACCGTGGCTAGTGACTGATTTCTGGAAATTCATCCACACGTGAACGGACTCAAAGAATCAGGACAAGTTTTCGCATATCACTTCCAGTCCAGCCCCTGGCTCGAACAAGGTGCCTCTAGCTATATCAATGCCGTGTCCTTCAACGATGATCAATGAGGAAGAAATTCCGAGGTCTCGAGGTCTCTTTGCAATCTCTTTGTTGACCTTACATATTCTGAAGTGTACACAACTCATGCAATATATGTACCATACCAATGTATGTTAACATAATGCACGGCATTGCACGATACGCACGGCCGTACCACTGCTTTTTCTGTTTGCCCAGGATACCAATGGGCAGAGCATTGTACAAGGACCCCCGCATATGCCTATAGAGGTCCGATCCGAAATTGCCAAATTTGGGCCATTGTGTCCGCAACATTTTTGGCCCATTGTGTGCGCACTGGGATCGGACCTCGCTGTTTTTTTTCTGTGTGTGGGCA